>LPNX010812040.1:89306-109368 GCA_001517045.1 Pseudotsuga menziesii
CTTTCCTCTGCTTTATGATCAGTAACTCCAAATCTATCACCTTCACAATTAAGGGTGCAAGTATTTACATACTTTTGATGAAGAGAACAATCTTTAGAACTATAATCATCTACTGAAAATTGGACTTTTTCTATAAAGGGATGCACCTCTGTTTCTAAAGAAATAGCTTTAGAGCAACCTTCACCATATGGTTCTGCAAAGCGTTCTTCATAATTGTATTGATACCTATCATCAAATGGAGACCTTTGTAGACAATTCTCAACATGGTTTCCTGAAAGCATTCTACTGCTTTTATTTAGAGAAACAACATTCACTTCATTGTTGCTTTGAACAACAGAGTTGCTTTGAGGGACAGAGATTGGAAAGCTATCTTTAGAAATTCCAACACAGACAATACCAGATGACACTGAAGCTACATCTGTTCTTTCACTTCTCGTTGTTTCAATGTTCCCACTACCTAGCTCAGATGAACCCTTGTGTGTGTCAGAGTACGAATTCTTCAATAGACTTTTAAAACCTTCATGACTCCTACATTTCATAGTAGGATCAACCAAACTGCCATTATTTCCATGGAAAGCTTCCCCAACAGTATTTACACGTGAATTTAATTTTATATATGTTCTATTCATTGCATTAGTTTTGACATCAATATGTGTTTTAGATATAAATGTTGATGATTGCCCACCCTTATTGACCAACAGCTTGCCATGATCAGAACTCAACCCTGATGCTGCAACTTCCACCAACAAGGCAAAGAGATTTAATGTTGGAGACACTGAAAGTGAATGAGATGAACTTGTTTTAGGATTAGAGGAGTGCTGAACAACTAGGATCCTCATACTAAATGATTTTTCCTGTGCAGCATGGGATCTCTTACAACAATCATTAATGTTTAAATATTCTGTAATATATGTAATATTCCACCGCAAACTCCTAAATCATATGGAAGCTTATGTTCACAAAACTTAATGTGTAATGTTACTCTACACCAATCCAGAGGGTTCCAGAAAACTAAACAAATATTCGATGACAAGAAACAGATTTCATACCAAGATGCACTAGTTGGAAATACAACTGATCTTCCAGTAGCTCCACTGGCAAGGAAAGTCTTAGCATTACCTCCTCTGTTCTAGTTTCACATGGAAATATGAACAGGTATATATTATTAGGAAATGAAAATGAAGCCATGTATAAAGAATCTAGAAGACAATCACTGAAGTAAAACATAAGCTTTCTAAAGAAAATATGCATTAGCTTCTATACTAATGATTATTTAGGACTGAATCAGAAGCTATTAAATAATTTAATATGGAAGCATAGAAAAAGATATCTGCACAGATATCAATAAAAAATGATAAAGATAATTGGACGGAAGTACAATATAATAAAATCCTAAAGTCACTTACAGGAGCCAGTGATTTGCTCAATTTACTTGAAGAAGCTGATCCAAGCAAGGAAACCTCTTCCATTGGTGGAGGTAAACAAAGTCCCCAGTGTTGCTATGAAGTATTTGTAACATCATAGAAATTCTGAGTTTTGCTGCTAGAAAATAAGGACATGGAAAATAAAAAAGTCATAAAAGCTAAATGTGAAATATTTTTTAAAACAATTTTGGAAACTTGTTTGGGCAAAACAAGATGAAGCCAATCTGACCAGTGAAGGAAACTTGTTTGGACCAGACATTGGTGAGTTGACAAGCAGCTCAGATTATTGAGCAGAGGTTAATATGTGGAGTGTGTCAAAGGGCTCAAAGAGAGTCTTTACATTCAAAATTGTCATACATTTTGGGAAATGAGTTTGAGAATACAAGTGAGAACAAACCTGAGTTTAAGAATACAGGCAAGAATAATCAGCAAGTTTCTGAATAGTCAGTGATGTATTTGAGAGAAAACACTAAACAGCTGCCAATTTTGTCAAATTTCTCTGGGAAACGTGATTCATTGTTTGCGGTAAATTCCTCCTCAGTCATGGATTGCAGGCCTACAGAAAACAAGTATGTTGAGTATGTTCCCATGATTGGGGCCTGTTCCTATCCTTATAACCTAGCACCAAATAAAGATTCAATATGATAATTAAATGCTGGAAACAAGAATAGCGGAAATGAAGGTTTGGGTTTTGAAACTAAAGGAGCAGAAAAGTCTGAGGATGAAATGCTATTGAACTTTCTGTGGGAAGAGGAGAAGGAAAGGATGAGCACTGATAACTTTTTGGAGTCCCAGGATAGAAGAGAAGGGAAAATAGGCAAGCATCAAAGCATAGTGATAATACCCCTTGAAAGGAGAGATTTTTATCCTTTTGTTCAATCTCAGCATGAAGCAAGCATTGCTTTTGGTCAAGTAGACACTCAAATGTAAGATTCTGTATGGGATGAAGGTGATGGTGGTAACCGGGAGAAGCAGCTAGACAGGGTTTCACAGGAATATATTCTTTCTCCAGAAATGCAAGGAATGTCAGAGTTATGCTCGTTTAAAAGAGATTAGAACAAAGTGAAAGAGGATTTCCATTATGGTTTTATGACGTTGAATTTAAAAATAATAGAAGATTGTACATCAAATGAGAAGGAAGAAAAAATGTCTATTAGAAGCAAGAACTAGATGGAGGCAGGGAATAAACGAGGAGGAGATTTGTGTCCATTCACGAGGATTGAAAAGAGGTTGGACAATGCCACCTTGGATGTATCTTCTCATCAAGAGAGAAAAGATTTGAAACACACTCAGATTCTAGGAATGCCAAATTTTTTATTACATGAAAATAAGAAAGAAAATGTCGAGGAACAATTCATTGAGTTGTATAAGGATTGTGTTGCTGTGGAGGAATTAAGTGATGTCTCAAGAAAAGTTTCCCAGGAGGATATTGTAGGAGCGACAATGAGAGGAACCCCAGAATCTTTCGTTAGATGAGAGTAATCAAACACATTCAGTTGTTTCACCTGAGCATACTGTTCTGGCAGACATCAAGGAAATGTCAGATTTGATATTTGATGTAAGCAAGGAATATCAGACAACAATGCATGCCAAAGTGCATTCTTAGCAGGATCATTTAGCAGCCAAAATGCAAGGAGTGCTAGACCAATTAGTAGATGGGGAGAAACAGTGTACCTTTGTAGGCTGCCTTAATAATCTGGATGCAAGTGATAACATAGAAGAGAGAATGTGTGAGTTTTCAAGAAACATGGATAGGTCAGTTGAGGGGGACAGAGAGAATAACACTATGAATGGATCTTCTCATGAAGAGATAGATTTTTTGGGACATACAGAAAGCCATTGGGTGTCAAATTTTGCTGTGAAGCATGTCAAAGAGGAGTCCCTTGATAGTATTCAAAAGGAAGAAATGAGAGGAGGTTTAGATAACCTACTAGATGAAAGAAGTGAGTATGTTGGAGTAACTGCACATGAAGATATTGCATTTGTAAATATTCACAGGATGTTGGAGTTGGTTATTGATGTAAATGATGTATAGATGCATGTGACACAGGTTGACTGCAAGAATCTAGTAACTGACACAGTTTGTTCAATTTCGGATTTTATGTTGGATGAGAAAAAAGAAGTGAAAGACAGTCATGATTTGTGTGAGGAAGGGGATGAAGAGAAGGAGAAGATTACTAATTATCTAATAACTGGGGATTTTCTGAATGTGGAAGCACGAATTTGTAATATGGGTAGATCCTCTCAAGAAAATGATGTTATTTTTTGATGTTCAGAAATTCAGGGGACATTAAAGTCTTTACTTGGTGGCACTGACATGGATAATGTGGGGAAGCATAACATAGAGGCATTACAGGAAATTGCTGCATTGGTGGAAAATCAAGGAGTTTTGGATTTCTCACCCTGTAAAAGCATTGTGAAAAATGCCATGTTAGTGGAAAAACGAATAGTTTTTGATTTGTCACTAGATGAAACCGCTGAGAGAGATATAAGAATGCATACTACATATGCTCTGGATGAAGCTGCCGCAACAGTGAATCTACAAATAATGTCGTTGTATGCATGTCATGAGAAAATTTTAGTGAAACATTCATAAGCTTCTGAGGAGGAAATGGAAGAAATGCCTGATCATTTTGCAGGGAAATACGAAGCAGGGAAGAATTTCATAGGTGCTTGTCAGGATGCTGTCTTAGAGTGTCAAATACCAGGAATGTTGAGTTCAATTTTGGACGAAGGTAGGAAATCTATTCCATAGAAGCATGCTATGGAGTCAACCGAAGTAAATGTCACATTGGTTGAAATGCAATAGGTTTCAAAACCCTTTGTTGATCTTAGTGAGAATCCTCATAATTAGGATTTTGAGGGTTTAGAGGAAAATCATCTGGATGAAATGCAATTTCCAGGCCATGACAATGAACAAATAGTAGCCAATTCTCTACGAATTCTAGAAAAGTATCAAACTGTAGATGTGATTACCGAAGGAAAATATCTAACCAAAGATCAAGATAATAGCCATGACAAAAATAATGTACTATTGAAAGAGTCGGGATCTGGATATAAAAATGTGAAGGAAGTGGAGTTTCCATTCATAGATGTGGAAATGGAGAACAATAATGAGTATGTTAAGAAAATAAAAACTCCAGGAGATGCTCAGGTAAGTGTTAGAGAGATGTCAGCAAGCTTGAGTCAGAGAGAAAAAGATTCGTCTCCTTTATCATCTTTTTTGGCACCAGAGACAAGTGAAATTATGGCACATACATATTATGAGAAACCGACTTCTTCCATGGAGAAGGCAGAGATAAATTTTATGGACAGTGGAACAAGTGGATTTATGGCCTCTGAATTTCAAGAACCAAAGGATATATCAAGTCTACACATTGGTGTTCCTACTGCGTTTGTTTTGCCCATGACAACTTCAGTGGATATTGTGTTACACAATAAAGATATTACTGAGCCAAGTAAAGATAACTGCGCACACAAAAAACCATTATCTACAATACAAGGATATAAAGTGCAAGAATATGGTCAAGCTTCTCCACGTGAACAAAAAGCATCACTTGAAAATAATTTGTTTGTTGGAATTTCGTTCTATGTATCAGGTAATTCCAATTTCCAGGTTGTGAAGAGGCAACAGTGCAGACATTGTAGGTTTTGCCTCTTGCCAACCTACAAGCTGAAAATTTTTGTGATCAAGCCATCTACTATCATAATAGTGGATCACAAATTGTGAAATCACTTGGCACTGATTTTGTTACCCTCCAAAATGTCAAGGATTTGAATGTTTCATTATTGACAAAATCAGAGAAATTTCAATTTGACAAATCTGTCATTCCGAGGTTGAATGAAAGTGGTGCCATGAACAACTTAGAGATTGAAAATAATTCTACTTCATTAGAATCCTTACCTTCCCACAAGGTGAGCAATCAAAAGTCTGAAAATTTGATCACTGGATAGCTAATGCTGGAGGATAGTAAAACTATGTTGGAACTTGGAAATGAATTTTTGTTCTACAATGTCTTTAGTTTCACTATCAAGTTTGAAAGTATAAAGAGGGAAAGCATTGCTAGTTATTCTTTTAGTGGGCACTCAACAAATCACCACAGGTTAGAAGCCATCTTTTATACAACAGTCTAATGAATTGACATTGAATGTGCAGGAAAGTATGTTTACTGCTTGTAGACAAGCTGTGCAGATAACCAAATGAGCATGGAAGTAGAGAATGGAGATATTGACAAGAATGGTCCAATGGTAGAGGAATGTGAAAAGAATGAAAAAGTGGCTCAGCTTACACTAGAATCCACCTATCATTAGAAACTTAATAATTTAACATTTCCTATTGAAAAAATTATGACTGATGGTTATCAACAAGTAATGCAAACTACTCAGTTTAGCATGAAGATGGTGAATGGTTGTGCCAAGAAAATTGAACACTCAAACCTAGAATTTCAAAATAGTGGTGAAGTAGTCGTCATTAGCATGGATATGGATAGTGATCATACTAGGCAGACTGGTATTATGAACCAGGAATTTGAAGGGAGTGATAAAGAACTAGGGCCTAGTGCAGAAATAGAGGATGATCTTACTCAGCAGACTGGTCATATGAATCCAAAATTTGGAAAGAATGTTGAAGTAACCAAAACTAGCATAGAAATACCAAATAGTCTTACTAAATACAATCTTATGAACTTGAAATCTGAACATAGTTTTAAAACAGCTAGAACCAGCATGAAAATAGAGAATAATAATGATGAGAAAGCTTGTCTTATCAACCATGAATCTAAAATCAGTGTTAATGTAGGATGCAAAGCATTTGAAGCAATAGCACAAGATGGAGGGCAGCCAAATCCTTGTAATGAGCAATGCATCATGACTTCAGATTCAGGTAGTTGTAAAACTGGTTCTCACAGTCATTTGAAGCTGCATAATTAACATGCAATAGAGTTCTCAGTTCAGGTTTGATATGCTCATCTTTGGGTCATATATATGTTTCTGTTATGTTCCACCCTATCTGAAAATGTTTTGTTAACATGGTAATTTTACTCTTTTTAAACAAAGGACAGGATTTAAAAGTTTAACTCTTTGCTTAATGACTTGGAAAGCACGAAGCAAGATAATTTAATTTCTTTGGGTATATTTAGATTCTTAAGTTCAGAGTGAAATAACAGATACTGAAAAAAATATTTCCAAAGGAACAGTTACTCCTATATATTGATAATGGCATGGAGCTAAACGTTAAGAATTAAAATAGTTTACTGAACACTTAATATCCTTGCAGCTGGTGCAGAGTAACTGTAACATTTATTAGGTTTTTTTATTGTAGGGAGTCCTAGCACCCAAGGTGGAGGAAAACTTGGTTATCTTGAAAACCTTGAAAAGGATGTCAACGAAGCAATAATAGCAGGGCTATATGTGCCATGCATGACAGGAAACGTTTTTAACAAAGATGAAAAAGAGACTGAGAAAGATGAGTTCAAGGTCAAGACTTCAGAGATTGGTCTTGACTCGGTTTCATCTACAATTAAAGAGTGTGTGCTCTCACAGGGTGGTGTGTTCCTAGGTGACAGTGAAGAGTCTCATAACGAGTGTGATATTTATTTGGTGCAGTATTCATGCCTATCTAAGGATGGTCAAGTTGGGGTAGAAAGACTTGAAACAAAAATTCAACCTTTAGGATGCTTAAGATGCAAGGATGTAGAGGTTGAATCCAAAAAATTTGAAGCTAGAATCCAATAATGTCGCAGTATGTCCCAAAGTCATGGTATATCTATAGTTAGAGTTAATTCAGGAAATATTTTCTCTGAAGGGAGCAGGAAATATCCTACTATTTTGCCTAATTCTAAACATCGAAAACCTTTGAATGCTAGAAAACCTAATGAATTATCTCAGGTGCAATTGTAAAATTTGTATCCACTATCAAGATCACATTAATTATGTCGATATGGTTTTATCATTTCATGGTTATCTTTGAAGTGGATGCATTGTTTCATTGAATTATAAACCTGGATTTCCTTGCCATTCCTCTTAATTGTTTTCAATCTTGTTCTGTGTAGAACCATGCCTTGAATGACTTAACTGAATGTAGACAAGGTCAACCTGAAGATCCTATTTGGACTAATAATAACTCCACTGCACAGTTATAATACTGTGGCACGTTGCCATAAATTAGGTTCTTTGTTACTTAAATTTATATTCATCCTATAGAAATAGAATGAAAAGTTGTTTCTGTTAAAAAAATTGCCTTAGCTAGAAAAGTAGTTATGGCGCCTTTGGATATGAATTTCTTTCTCTTTTCTGGCATTGCAGTTCTCAGAATGCAGAGTAAGGATTCCCATTGATTACGATTGATGGAGTCCCCTACAAACATGAGTCTCTTTCCCCTCAGCCTCTCCAACATGTTTGTAGCATTCAACCTTCAAGGCAAGACAAGTGCTAATTTGAGAGGAATTTTAGGAATATAGTGTTCAGAGAATTCGTAAATGTAAAAAGTAGTTTTGCATACCTGGGAATATTACAATCTCTATGTTTCCATATCCATCGTGTATATCGTAAGTCCGAGCGCTTGTCCCTTTGTAGTCAAATGCGACGCTCATATAAGGGCATTCTCCAGCAGGATGAGGAGGATATGCATCATCAGTAACCCATTTCCTAGAATATATATCACACTAGACTAGTGGGTTTTCTTCTTTTTCATTGTATATACTTTACCATAAGTACTATCAACTACTACACCGAATTTGGAGATGTTTTGAGATTGATTAATCGGTCAAGATTCTTTCTCCACAACATGCTCTAGATACTAACTCTCCAATTGTCCCTTCTTTGAAGCCAAATTCTCACCACTGTGCTTCTGCTTTAAAATATTACTATTTTGGTAACCATCACTATCTACACTAGGGTTATTTCCATGTAGCCAGATTTATGGAGAAATACTCTTTCTATCTGCATAACTTACTATTTCAGGAGAAGGAGATAGAGCCAAACTATCCACAACTTGGGAGTAACTCAGATGGAAGATAAAAGTTCTCCTAAGCCTGGGATTCTTCACTGTTTCTTGACCATCACAGGAGAAATAAATGACAAATGAGATTGAGCTTGCGGCTATAAGAAGATAAACAATCCTGTTATTTCCAATCTACTTATGTATCCAGGTTACCCATGATAGGTTTTCTGGAATTCCAAAATCATTTATGGAAGCAAGATTCTTCTACAAGAAACATGTAGGCAATTTCAAAGTTTCATTTCTTCAACTTCTCTGCAAGTTCCATATGATGAATATTGTATGTTGTCCAACCCAACTATAAAGAGTAGTTATGTAGGCTTAAAAGGGTAATAGCAATGGTCTAAGTCACTGCCACCATGTGCTGACTCCCATTCGATCTCATAAGTTCTGACTGAATCAATAGGGTAGTTCCCACGCCACGATCCAACTACTACTAGTTGTTCCTGTGCGATCCACTAAAATTCATCCAGTGCTAGTAAGTGCTTCAATATGAACAATAGCTAGCTACTTGAAAAGGCTCCTACTCAGCCACCTAAGTTAGGGGGCTAATCTTTCTCCTTAACCGTTGCTCGTGTAAAGTTTCTTGTTGTTGTTTATATTATGTAAAAATAAAGTGGGAATACTATATGTGCTAAGACCTACCATGCATACTCAAATAGATTTCTTACAGGCCCTCCTACAAAGGGATGGGATAAGGTAGAAAGGGTTGGGTGGGATATTAATATTAGATAGGAAGACTGCCACCAGATAGACATACGGTCACCAGATAGACAATGGTTGTGGGCCTTTGCTATGGGCGGTGTTCCTCTGCTATGATATAAACTAGGTCATTTACATCAACAACTGACTCTGTCATTGATCCAGTATAAACACATGCATCGAAATAGCAGAAGTGCGTGACAGCTTCATCACAAGATCTATGGATATCCTCTGAACTTTGTTATTGAAATGACATGTGGAATGGCATGCGTAATGGAAGGTTAGATAGGACAGTTTAAGTGATGAAGTGACGTTTCTCAAATCCTAATTTTGATAATACCTAGTCTTATGGGGCTCAAAAATCCTGCCAGAGCCTTGTTGGGCAAGTTATTAACAACCTCATTTGTATTTTGGTTGGCCCGTGGAACAATAAGCGAGATTAGTGATCAAATTTGAAGGGTGGGTCTTAATTTCAATTGGATCCCTTCAAATATGAAAGGGAAATATAACCTCATTTGTATTTTGGTTGTCCCGCAGAACAATGAGCAAGATCAGTGATCAAATTTGAAGGGTGGGTCTTAATTTCAATTGGATCCCTCCAAAGATGAAAGGGAAATATAAATAGTTGTATTTCATTTGATAAGTATAAATTAACTAAACCTTATTTTTTCAAAAATGCAAAAAAACAAATATTGTTCATCCAAATTTTTACAATTTTAAAGAATTGAGCACCTTCTAATATCTACAAAAATATGACATATTTTCAATAAAACCTAATTTGAATGCATTAATTTGACAAATATGTAACACTAATTTTAAATTAACATAACAACTATTCTATAGTATTTTTTCCAAGTTGAAGCATGCTTCATTATACAAAAAAAACTACTTAGACTATGCAATAACCATATTGGGGCATTCCGATTGATCTTATGCATAGTGCAAAATGCCGTAACTAGATATAGTCTTAAAGAAAAACTATAACCATGAGAGAATTACTTACTGTTAACTATGTACAAATGGAAGCCACTAAGCAAAACAAGGCTATAATAAACCTACAACAAATATATACAACCAAAAACTTAATTCAAACCAGAGAGAGGGTAGCAGTCCAATCCAGAGTGATGTAAGAATGATGGGATTAGGCACCTAAGAAAAAATAATACACAACTAGAAAAACATTAAAAAAAATACTGCATACCAAGCAAGTTAGCAATGCTATCATCTTTGGGGCCGAGGCATCAAATTTTGTTGTTTAACACTTAATGCAACAACATACATGTATGGGATGGAGGGACAATGTAATAAAGCCCAAGTCAACTGAAGCCTTGCAACTCACTCATGTCTAAGTCTCAACAATATTCTTTTTAAAGTGAACTAGAACACCAAAATAAGTTTATTAATGGAAGGCTTTGAGAAAGTTCTAGGTGTGAGTAATTAAGAGCTCAGTCATCTAAAATTTGTTGTGTTTTGTACCAGTCCATGATTCGGTGAATCGAAAGTCATGGGTAGGAAATTTAAGTTATTTAATGAAAACAATTAATTTGTCTACCTCTATGTCAAAACCATTTTACATGTTGATGTGGGCCACTACCCTCCTTTTTATCTTACCAAAAGGCATGAGAATGAGGAAGAAGATGTAAAATTATGGACATCACCTTCAAAGAATGCCTTGCATATCACATTGGTAAGGAGTGAAAAGAAGATCACGAAAATCCAACGTATCAAATCTCAGTTGATAGTGTCAACTAAAGCCTTATATAGTAAATTTAATATAAGACATACTTATAGTTGTCTCTTACTCTTTGTGTCTTGACACATTTGATATTTTATGGTTGTCTCTGCGCCTTGACCCAATTGATATTATAAGGTGAGGATGTGCATGCATAATAATCCTTAGTTATGGCTATGAGATGAGGATTTAAAGAGAAGATGATGTAAATACAAGTAATTTTTATATGTATTTTGGTGGTGAACGTCCATGACAAAAGTTGTGAGAAACCACAAATGTTTGGAAGGACAGAGGGAGATTACATCATGATCATGTCACCCATCAAATTGAATACTATTCTTAAGGAAAAAATTGTTATTTTAATTTTATTAATAACCATTATGGTGCTTTGGTCCAATTATTTTTCTAGCTGATTGTTTTTCTATATCAAGTGCCTAGTGACACCTCCCTATATCAATGCATAAATCAACCTTTGCATAATGTGTGATCCTAGAAGCATGCCATTATTTGTAGTTGAATGACATTGCGTGTTATTTATAGTTGTCATGCATATATGATATTCATGCACACAATGAAGTCTTTTAGATGATATCTCATCAAAATGGCCATTTGAATTTCATTTTGACGAAAAACGAGTGGACATTGGTAGTCAGGTTCACATAGATAGTAGGCACAAAGTTTTGGGCTCGTTTCGGACCTAGTAGTAGACTAGTAGTTGTTCTTTGTTGTTACAGTTGTAATCGCTGACACATTGTCACACTTTACAGTGCAAACCCAAATGACTTGGGAGTCAAAGTCACATCTTGGTGGCCAGTGCCTCGTAGTCGTCAGTGATCATTGGTCATCTTGCACAGCTAAACATTGAGTGCATGATGTGAGTGAGTGAGTGAGTGATTATCATTTATGATATTTCCAATATTTTGATTGATGAGTAGAACTTTATAGAATAGGAATTTAAACATCTTGAGAAATGTATATGGATGGATAATTTCAAATGTTTCCCTTTTATTGAAATGTTGATATAAATTATGTCCTTCTTAATTGGAAGGGTGAAATTTAGATTTTAATTTTTTTTTGAAGGGCAATTTAAATTTTACACTTCTAGGAAGGGCTGGGAAGGGTTCAATTTTGAACGTTGAGAGGGAGTTTACTACTCTAATTAGTGATTATTATATATAAAGGAGAACTATAAAACAACTTATTTCATTCCTTTTTGTTATATTACTTTAGTAAAGTAATTTATTTTTTTAATGATATAAGAACAAACTATTCCTTTGTAACAAGATAAAATATTCCAAAGTAATAAAAAAAACTTAAAAACTTACTTTACATGTTTTTAATTTTTTACACTAAAATAAAACAAAGTTACAAAATTAATCAAGGTTTACACCTGATATATATACACCATGTGTGAATTCGTTTTTACCAAGTTGAATATTCAAAGAATTATAGCATATGCTTTCTTATAAATGTAAAATGGAACATGAGATTACATGAGTGATTGATATGAAGAGATTGATGGCTTTGGTCAATATAGTAAACTTGTTGAAAATGCAAAGAACTATAGCATATGTTTGTTTATGAATGTAAAATGAAGCATGAGATTGTATGAGCAATTTATATGGAGAAATTGATGGGTTTGGTCAATGTAATAAACTTATTTTTTTCCTTCATTTATTTTATTCTTATATATATAATGAGTAATGGTATATTTTGTAATATTTGTACTTGATTGGGAGTTTCAAAAAGTTTCACTTATAGACCATAAATTACTATTATAATATTAGATTGGGTATTTATTGTTATCTCTAGAGAAATCCATCTCAAAAATTATACCAACCTTGAAGATACAAAACATGAAAAAATTAAATGTGAATGTGCTTGTGAGGGGGATATAATACCTCATCTTCCTAAGAATCTATCCAGACGAACATATCCTCTTATGAATCAACAACCCCTTTTCCTAGTTCATCAACCATAGAGTTGTTTTCTATGAAAACATATGCGTAGGAAAGTTTTGTGAAAGGGGTAATAATTTCAGTTATTTAATGAATTGCAACCTTTGGGAAGACAATTGGAATCCCCCATTTATCCATTACACAACTTTTTAGATTCCAAAAATTGCAATTTTTCATTGTTGGAGTAACAATAAAAAATGACTAACATAAATGACTAATTCATACTCTTCTAGCTAGTCATTTTTTATGTCATGACTAAATTAGTCATTTATGTTAGTCATTTCTAACTCTGTCACTTATTATCTAGTCATATTTGTTAATTGGTGACTAAATTAGTCGTTTATCATTCGGTCAATTAAAATTGCTCATATTTAGTAGTAAATCACTTGAAAAACCTATGGTGACTAGAATATTTAGTCACGTAGTAGCTAATTCATCATTTTGTACTAGTGTATTCATTACTTTTGTTAACTATTTCATTTATCTGCTAGCCGCTAGCATTTATCAAACTACGACTATATACATTTTATGTTACATTAAAAATTTTAAATTTTTGTGAAATTATGGGGTTTTGACATGTGTGCAACCACTTTTGACAAGAAGGCATACTAAATACACTTACCTTCAATGTGTGGGTCAATTGATGGATTTTTGCACCCTTGGATCAATGGCAGAGAATTGAGCCATTGGATGAAGAGGGAAGCACTTGTTGAGTTCCATAGAGACCATGATACCTCGTTATTTGAGGGAAACATGAACATGAATGATTTTGATACAACTTACTCTCTTTTGGAGCAACATTTTAGGACATGGGATCCTCACCCTTGGCACTTGAGTTTCATGGATAACATACTTGTTCCTTATGCGCATTGGTCACATGAGAATTTTTCAATTGGAATGGAAAGACTAGTGGAATTGTGGTCTCAATTTTTGGAGGAATATTTGGGGATGTATAGTCTTTCTTTGATTCATCCCTACATTGGAGAATTGCATATATTGATTGAGGGGCCCTCAAAGCTTCAGGTTTGCATTGGAAAGAATGATTTTCCAATATGGTGGTATGATGTTTTCATCTTTCCCAACATTTCATATGATGTAGATTTTTTCTTCTTACTAATATTTGGGGAGATGCAGCATGAATAGTGGGATCCAGACACTCTTTTTCTTAACATATTTTGTTGGATGGTATTCTGATCCATGGGGGCACCATGCAAGTAATGGGATCCTGGCATTGTTTGTCCTTGGATAAGTTGTTTGCATGTTGGCAGGATGGAGCAAACCAACCCTCTTTTGCACCAGTTCATCTATGCTGCACTTGGTTTCAGTTTCCCACATAGGGAAAACCTCCTTGCATGGACTTATAGTTTACATAGTAGGGGTATATTTGCATTTATGATATTCTTATGGGATCTTGGCACACTTTCGAGTTACTTCACTTGGATAGAATTAGGCATGTTCATTTACATATGTAGTGAATATTTTTTTGGAGATAGGATTCTAATCAAAGTAGTGCAGCAAAATGATTATGGACCTCTTGGTATACTTTTCTTTAGGACAAGCAATATTGGGAAGGGAGGACTGTCATGTTCTTATTTTGACAACACCATGAAGAAGATCGAACCCCATGGATCCCAATAATTAATGAGGGGTTAATATGTGGAAATTAATTAATTAGGTGTGTGCATTTAGGATGGTGTTATAGACTAAATTAAATAACTAATGAGGGGTTAAGATGAGGAAATTAATTAATTAGGAGTGAGCATTTAAATTTAACCATAGTTGCTACCCACTTGGAATAAATAATTATGGTGCAATTAATATTATTGGTGCATTTATTATTTCTATTTGTTATGTTGAATAAATGGATAAATTGGCCCACTAATTTGAATTAGTGGATAAGGTTGGAGGAATTACTTGGAGTAGGATTCAAGTAAGCACTAGAGTCCAAAAATGATGCCAAAAATGAGAAAAGAGGAATATTTCAGGAAAAGAAACATAAATACAGAAAGCACGATAAAACAGGAAAAGCAGCATAAATATAGAAAGTAGGATAAAACAGGAAAAACATGAAAGTATGAAAAGAAGGAAAGTCAAAAAAAGAGGAAAAAGAAGGAAAGCCAAAGCAAAGCAAATCAAAGGAAAACAAGGAAAGTATGTCCACTCATGGGTGACATATTCTCATAGGTCACCAAGCGAAGTAAATTTCTCAACATATTAACATTAATTCTATAAAAGAAGTATTCCAACTCCCTTTCACATATTTTTCTATTTTGATAAATTTTATGAATGCATTTGTGCATTTGAGAAATGGGGGATGTGCCCCTAGTCAAACATAGGAGATATACGCCAAATTTTTGTGAGAGGATAATGGAATTCAGCCATTGTCATTGATTTTATTTGCAGGTCCTGTAGCTTATCGATTTGAATTTAAATATCATAAAAATCATCATCCAGTTCAGAGATAACCCTCCTTCCTCTTTTCTCCTTCTCTCTATTTTATGGACTTCTAGTAATTTTGGAGCTATGTAATGGATATTTAGACATATGTATGATATGATATGTATACTTATGTTTTATTTAATATTAAATATCATATTCATACCATATTCAGGTCATTCCTAAATTTTGTGAGATTTAGAGATCAAAATTCTTGGGTTTCCTAGCACCGAAGTCATAATTTTGGAGTTTTGCTATGAGAGGTGACTTATGTGAATATTATGAGAATTATTTTGACAGTCGTGACTCTATTATATTATTATTTATAATCTTTGAAATTTTCATAACATTCTGATCTGTTTTGACTGAGTTTTGTATCAATCTTTTACACCCTACCTAGAATTCATGGCTAAAATGACTAGTTTTCCAATTCAAGCTTTTTATGTACCTTAACAAGTACATTTGTTTTAATTTATTTTATGAACATTATTTAACACCATAATTATGACATTACATGTTTAAACCTGAATCCCAATACCTCTCTTACTTCCTTTCGAAAGCGTTGAATCTTGACTAGATGCACAGTCCTGGTAACTAGTTTTCATAGTTCCACCCTTAATCTGCATTGTGAATATCAATGCTTTTTTAAAACCTGAATATAACTTTATATACATGTCTGATAAATTTATTACCAATCCAAATAATTCCTCCAAAGCCTCTGGTTGTGGATATGAGAAAAGTGCTTCCTAGTTTCATGGTTAGGTGACCCAGCAGCATGGAAGTAGGTTTATGCGGAGCGCGATCCAAAGCCTCAATGATACTTGATATAAATGTGTTAGGGAATAAACTCTATAATTCCTATTATTTCCTTTATTTATTTCCTCTTCTTATTTCCATGTGATGAAAAGTATCAGTCATTTTCCCTTATCTGCTTAGCTTCCAAAAGTCAAGTGGTTGTTTGCAAGTTTTGTTTTAAAACATTAATCTAAATTGCTGAAAGTTAATATTCTGAGATGAATATCAGATCAGGGATATTACACTATTGTTTTTAGGTATCCACCAAAATCTTTCACTCTAAAATCGATGCAAAATTCATCCTTACATGCTCTATGTTGATGGACGGTTCTTATTCTCTCTTTATCACCAGAAAAACAACTATTTGACTGTAACCAAGTGTTACCTTTCCTCTGTGGATCGTCACCTGCAAACTGTTTGGTAATTATTTTATATGTTTTGAATCTATATCCCAATGTATGCTTTCTTTGTTTCAACCACCCACTCAAGCTGAATTTGTTTTATCTTGAAATATGTCCTTGATAAATATCCTATGATATATCCCTCTATGGAAAGGAAGAAGCCAACTCTCCATTCCTAAAGTGGTTCTTTTATTACCTTAGGATTCTCTCTCCAGAACCTTGGGTGTAATTTTTAGTGATAATGCTTGACAATCGGTGGTAACCTCCTTTAGCAAAAGCATCATTACTAGGGGGATTGGAGACTATAATCACTACTACATTTCGACCAAAAATCTGATGGCCGTATTGTCGGATTTTCGACACTTCCCTGTCGCATGTACGACACTATAAATTTTTTTAAGCGTCGATGAATTGTCGTCGGTTATGCAACATATTTCCAATCCGTCGATTAAGCAACAACTCAGTTTACCATCGGTTAAATGTAAATCATCGGTTATCCGACATCTAATCCATATTAAACTTTAAACGTAAGCGTCGGTTAAGAGACGGTTGTGAAATTTTTTGTTTAAAAATTACCTGCAGCTATCACTTAAGAGACGGTTTTGTGAAATTAAAAAAAAAAAAATTTACCTGTAGCCGTCGCTTAAGCGACAGTTTGTGAATTTTTTTTTTAAAAAAATTACCTGCAACCGTTGCTTAAGCGACGGTTTCTGAAATTAAAAAAAAAAATTACTTGCAGTCGTCACTTAAGCGACGGTTTTTTAAATTTTTTTAAAAAAAAAATTACCTGGAGTACTATGGAGTATTTACAATTACCAAACCCTAGAGCTTCATGAAATTTTGTCCACTCCCTACCTTTTAACCATATTTTTCAGCCATGCATGGAAGTACTTAGTTGTGCCAAAATAGGCTCTGCAAACATCATATTCAAGGAAAGTATAATATTAAAGTCTAAACAGATGGACAAATATTACAAAAAATACGGACCACTTGAGCATCATGGAAAGTATCTGCAAACATAACGCAATGGTCTACCATCCAACACGAATCCATTTACAGCCTGAATACGATGAATAGCTTCTTCCTCTTTCACATAGGTAATATATCTGATACATAAAAAATAAGAAGAATAAAAAAGATAAAAGATAGGCTTAGAATGTTTTCTGCTTTGTTTAACTTGAATTTTATGCATTCCAGCTCAAGCTTTCTAATTCATGAGAAATAATGATCATGTTCTAAGAAATTTTTTAAACTATATTTGAAAAAAATATAAACTATCATAAATCCATCTCTGTGTTCTGAGATATCTTAAATTTGCTACTAAAAAGTTAACCTACTTGAGATGAGAGACTAGACAATAAAGGATGAGAATCAAGACAATACAGGAAGCCATTTAACACTTACACACTTGTAGTTGGATTACTCGTGTATTGCTGACTACTAGCATTGGAATGAGAAATCGATACCTTCAGAACTTTCCCATACCGTCCAAAGTATTCCCGCCGTTCAAGGACCTAGAAAGAGGCAATGCATTCAGTCAAGTTTTCACCCATCTTAGAAGATATTAGGAAATATTTAAAGCACTTACATGGTTGAATAAAAAAATGAGTGTGAGTATGGTCATATCACAAGATATTCAATGGCATAAATAATAGTTGCAAGTTTCCCATAACTCACATGAGTTGTGTATGCCACAAAACTTGGAAAAGGAACTACTCATTTTACCATTTTTTAATGTAAATGATCCTCAATCATTTTCTTTGTTAATGCAGAATTACTTGTATACCTCTTCGTCTGCTAAACTTGCAGGTATTCCAACTATGTACGCCAGGTTCCGCTGAATGACTCGCACATTACTGAGATGTTTGCGCATCTCAGATATCCTTGCTTTTGACTTTTGGGACTTTTGCCTCTTCTCAGAATTAGTATCTTTCAACCTGTCCAATCAAAAAGTGAAAGACATTAAGCAAATGAGGATATCAGGATTTTACCATAAGTGAAATAAGATAATCTAAAATCTGCTGCAACAATGAACTACCTTTAATACAGTTCAATTGCAAATTTGGTCAACTAAACTGAATACTTCCGATTACATATTTGAGAGGTTCAGATGGAACTACATATCAGCAAATGTTACATTTATGATGGTACTACTTTTCACAATTGACAGTTGTTCCAACTAAGTTTTCCTTGTCATATGGTGTTCTACATGCAGGACAACGCCCTTCCGTATTATCCTTCTCAGCAACTTCCATAAGATGGTGCCAACACAAGACACATATCTGGCCAGACAAAATGCAAAATTATTTGTAGACAAGAGAAAATTTGAATAATTGAATTTATCAAAATGAGAGGAAAGACTTGGATATACTGTGTGGAAGAAGAAAGCATATTTTAGGGTCAACATAGCAAAGGTACTACACACCATGTTTTTGTTATACAGTGTTAACAATACGAAGACAAAATTATATTATAGAATGGAACATTAACATAAATCATTTTCTTGCCATTAACTTGGACAAATGTTAAAACACACTTAATATGTTCATAAAGAAAAGGAGTTTCCAAAACAGATACTAAAATGCAAGCTTAGGTAAAATAAAGAAACAAATATGGTCCCAACAGCAAACCTCGTAACCACATTGGCAAGGATTTAATTGCCTATCATTCAAGTCCATTTCCTCTACACAAAGTGGACAGATATTTTCCCTGTCATAATTCACAAAGTCCATGCTGTGAGTAGACAAAAATATTGGGCCTCTTTACCACGATTTTCTGGAGTCAAATGTCAAGTATTATCTGTGAGTTGAACTGAAGAACCAACAAAAGATGCACCATTCTACATTTGCCTTTTTGAAACTTTGAAACAACAAAATATACACCAGTTGGAGTAAGAATTGTGCAGGTGCAGAGGCACACAAGTTTTTATAGCCAAGGCATAGCAGCAATGTGTTGTTTTCCATCTAACACTTCCTCTCTAATTCTGTTGTCATATTGTTCAGTTTGAACTACAGTTTGTGAATTCTGAGGAACTTGCCAATTATATATTGTACTTGTTGATATCTGGAATCTAAATGATACCTTGAGTTGTATCCTTATGCAACAAGCACTAAAGAAGATTCATTATTGTTTACAAAATTTGAATAAGTTTCAAAAGCAATGTACAAGGAAGTCAATATACAAAAGCCGTCAAGAAGAAATGCCCTTCCACACTACTACCATGCAGCAAATACAATTCTTTGCAAGAAAAATGATCAAATGGCAGGCAATTTGAGGACATGATACAATCATCATAATTATTTTTTACATGTGGCCTGATCATGCAAGAAAGATACCTGACTAGATACGAGAGCAAATCCAAGACCAAATATAAAAACCAATTATGTAAAAGCAAGCAATTTAAATCAACAAGATGCGTCAAATGAGATTCCATCCATATGAATTTTTTCAAAAATCAACATTCCTCTTTTCTACAATAACTATAGCATGAGGCAACAATGGATCAGTTCAAGATATTAGTTAGTTAAGATCAACTTGTGTAATATATCCGTTAGGTAAAAGTGTGTTTCTTTAGTATGCATTAGTATGCATTTGTAAATATTCTAATCCGATGGTCA
>LPNX010812060.1:4032-14032 GCA_001517045.1 Pseudotsuga menziesii
GTGTAACAATTTTGTTTTTAGAGGAGTAGTGGTTTTCTTTACTTTAAATATGCCTTTTTATAGAAGAAAATAATTTTATTTACTTTAAATATTTAAAATAGAATGATAACACATTAAAACTTTTTAAGTCAAAATTACTTAAAAAAAAATGCAAGGTAATTATTAATTGACCAAAGGAGAAAAATAAGCTAGAAAACTTATGGTTAACTCTTATTGTGGATGGAGTGAAGTAAGGTAGTGAAAAAAAAAACAAGGAACAATTTATGTAATGTCTCCATCCATCATGATTTTGGAGAATTAAAGGATAAGCAAAGAATATCTTGAAAGATGATTTACTTATCAAATAATGAATGCTATATGAAGCTTGAAGCAATGCAAAAGGAATCTTACAAAAAGGTTCAATTTCCAACATATTTGTTGAGGAAAATAAACTTTAGTTTTTGAAATTACGATGGTTAAAGTTGATCATATATGATAATGCTGTGTTATTTTGTTTTGCACAAATTTTTGATCGAAATATAAATTCGTAGTGCTTTTTGCAAGAGTTTGCTATTAGACACAGATGTTTTAGTTTTGCACAAATTTTTGATCAAAATATGAAGTTGTAGTGCTTTTTGCAAGAGTGTGCTATTAGACATAGATGTTTTAGGCTTAAGTTTTATTTGAGGTTTATCCATAATTTCATTTTTTGGGGGGGGTTGGAAACCAAAATATATATTAGTTTAAATTTTTCTTCAGTTGGAATGTATAAATATAAAAGAATTTGTAAATTATTTTATTTATTTTATAGAGAGATAGAGAGAGGGGGATCAACTTTAATTTATGGGATCTTAATAAATTACTTTGTTTATTGTAACAAATTATTTTTATGTTAAAAAAACTTAGAAAAATTTTAACCAAATTTTTTATGTTATTAATATTTTGATAATTTAAAGTACCTTTAGTGAGACTTGATCTCTTGACAATTTATACTAAAAAAATATTTTTTATATTTAATAAACTTTTATAGAATACTTAATATAAATATATAAATATGGCTATATATATTTAAAAAAATAAAAATAAAATACTATTTTTAAATATATTATAAAATATTATAAAATAACTCCACTAGTTCAACAAAAAATTTGTCACACTTCCATTAAACGTAAAGCATAATAAGTACATCACATAATAATACAAAATCAATCCCAAAGTGTGCAAAAGAAATGAATAATACTAAGGGTCTCTACATACAATGCTTGTTCATTTTCCTTGCTCCCTCGAGACATAGCATCAAAAATGAAAAAAAAGACAAATGGGGAGAAAACAGATGTACGACCATAAATAAATATCATAGAAAGAATCATATCCAATCCCCTAATCCATTTTTCCTCGAGGCGACCACCGTTCGCTATCACAAATAGACGCGGGCAGAGATGCCTACTCTCGAGACTCAAACACCGACATCTAGATTCAAGAAAGACACAACACACCAAATGAGAAGATACGATCCATCTTGAAAGCACGAAACGAGAAGATGGACCAGCAAGCGAAAATTCCATGGCCATGGAAAGAGGAGAGGAAATTGCAGAACTTGAAATGCCATAAACGCTGAAATGGAAAGATTGTGATTGTGATTGCCCGCCTACCATTGTTGGTTCTCTCCATTCCCTATTCAATCCAAAGTGTACAAAAGTTTTAAAAGGAAACAACATAAAGCAATTCAATCTGAAGCTTAAAAAGGAAACAACCTAAAGCACAGCTTAAACAAGAAAAATGGAAACGGATTTATAGATAAAAATATATATTATATATTTGTCAAAATAGGTTGTTTTAAATTGTGTTTTTTCCAAGGTGTAAATGAAAAAATTATGGAATCTCTATTTATTGAAATATAAATTATATATTTTGTTATAATTTATTGAAATTTAGATTATATAATTCGTTAAAATATAGCTTTTTAAATTGTTTTTTCTAAATATAGAAAGAAACATGGTGGATTCTTTCTATATTAATGGTTTTTTTTCATTGTAAAAAAATATGTAATTTGTTATTCATAAGAATCAAAATTACATCATAGTTGTTCATGTAAAATCCCCTTCAAAGTAGGATAGAAGACAATATTGAAGCCCTAGGAAAAACATTACAATATCCAAAAATAAACAAGAGGGATTCTACCCGTCAACCTGTAGAAAGAAAAAATGCGAAAAAGACAAAATAACTGTGAGACAAAAAATAGCAGGGCTCCGAAGAGTTGTTATGCAGATACAACCTAAAAAAGTCCAAGGCAAAACCAGAATGGAGAAACTAGAAGCAGATAAAGAGACCTTCAGTGTTCATGATTCTGTTTGAGTACTAATTACATAATTAGTGAAGAATACCAGGGCAGTCTCCTATCACAATATTTGATAGGTTGTCCGCGTCAGAATTGAACTCCCTGTACAGGTGCCTGAAGGATAAAGAAAGAAAACAATTCTTTAGGAGCCGAATCCTTTTCAACCAACAATCATATATAACTCAGTGACTGCAACTTGGTGAGACCTCTGGCCCAATCAATTATCATGACCTTTGATTCACCAAAAATAGAAAGCTAGAGAATTTTTTTTTTTTTTGCGAACCATAAAAGCCCCCATAAGGCTAAAAGTTCATGCAATTGCTTTGTTTGATCTCCGAAGATCGAGGTGCATGGCACTAATATTACTAATAGAAGGTAGACAACTTACAAAAATTACACTTCATTGCCAAATTTGATATTTTCCATGACACAATTAAAAATGACTAACATAAATGACTAATTCATATTCTTCTAGTTAGTCATTTTTTATGTCATGACTAAATTAGTCATTTTTAACTCTATCACTTATTATCTAGTCATATTTTTTAACTGGTGACTAAATTAGTCATTAATTTTAGTCGTTTATAGTCGGGTCAGTCAAAATTGCTCATATTTAGTAGTAAATCACTTGGAAAACTTGTGGAGACTAGAATTTTTAGTCACCTTGTAGCTAATTCCTCATTTTGTAGTAGTGAGTAGTTGCTAGCGGTTAGCGGAAAATGAAACATTTTAAGAAATTCTTAAGGATTTGGTTTAAAAACAATAACACTTAATACAACTTTAATTTTTATAAGTCATAGAAAGAGGACTTGCATTTCATTGCTGCTAGTTGTACTGATGTTTTACTTCTGTCAAGTAGGTGAGAAACTACCTTTGAAATTTGGGGCTTACTTAGCATTCTGCTAACTCAGATGGACTACTGGTTCTTACAGGTTCAGGAGCTAAGCGAATGATCAAGTAGGAGTTTAGTTTGTAAGATAGCGAGAAGTATTTATTTAGCATGATAAGTTGCTAGTAAATAAATTGATAAATATGATGCAAGACTCCGATGAGGTAAAGTAAATTGCTTAGTTGTTTTGGATCAATGAAAACGTTTATTTTTAGGCCATAATGACTTTTATCCTTAACATCGTAAATGCCATTTACTAGAATAAGTTCTTCCAAGGTTTCTTTATGTCGTAAGATTATAATACCTAGTCCATTATAGATTTTTTAGTGAGCATAGGGCTCATGATCCTAACATACAAAACACTTTTATTGTATCATGATATTACTGCTATTGTCATCTTTAATACTCAAATCTATTGCTTTTTATGCATGAACATAATCCTATGAATTTCAAGGTAAAGTTTACAAATAAAATACATATCTCTACCTTAACTCTTCTTTACTAGTCGTGAAGAATATCAACTTGTTTGATTGTATGCAATTATGATTATCTTTTTGCACTGCTAGAAATCAAGCTATAACTTCAATTTCCAGGTTATCGCCCTGCTACATGTGTTATTGTAATCATACAATACCACATTGTTTTATAATGTTACCATATAATAATCACATTAGCATACTTTGAAATTAGAATAATCTTGACTCTCAGTAATGTTTATAAATATAAAAGGATTATAAAGAATTATTGCGCTGGTTTTTGTTTAATATTTACTGTAATATTTTTATTTCCTATCAGTATGCTAATACTGCAGTAATAGGATATTTACTATTTTCTTGTACCTGTGTTTTCATTTAATTTGTTTAAGTAAAACAATAAGTGTAAGAAAAACATAGCACTGATTTTTCATTGTATTCATAAACATTGAAATAAAATCTATTTCTATTTACATACAGATATAGAAATAATATCTACTATTTTCATTCTAATAAAAGAATTATTTCATTTACTTAAAACAATCTAACTTTGTTGGAGTACGACCTGAGTTCAGGTGTGGAAAAACACAGCTTGGAAATTTAATTTCTATCTATTTCTCTATTTACATGATAATTTCCATTTCTATAAATAATCTATCAATTTTACTGAACTTAACATTACACAGTTACTTTTCATTTCTAAACCCTAAACACTAATAATGCCTGTAATAGATAACTATGAATTATTTAACTGAAGACAGTAACAACAAAATAGAACCTGATGAGAACAAGACGGCAACATCTTAAGGAGGTCGTTCCTCCCTGCCAAACTCCTAGAGAGCACTCAAACAACGCTTCCTCAGGACCCCCAAGTTTGTTCTTGGTCTTCCTGGCTGAGAACTGGGTGGAGAATGCAACTGTAAAAACCTCTGTCACCTGACTGGTTCAATTACCTCAGTAATAAAAGTTTGCTCTCGGTAGTATGATCTTCAGCTTAAAAGTTGCAACTAGATCAATCTCAGCAGTTATCTCCTCAATCACATTCCAGACTCCCCTCCGTTGAATTTCTCTTGAGTAAATTCATTCACCCTAAATGATAACTTCTCTAGAATGAGAAACCTCAGCTCTCTTCAATGGAAAATTTTTATAGATATGCCTAGGTCTTCTGGGTCAGTTTTCATTAAATGAGCCACCCGCTTTGATTCCACTTTCCTGGGGAATCATGACCACAAATATAGGGAAGTTTCCACCTGCAACAGTTGGAAGTCGTTTGACGATGCTGCCACATGTCAGTTTTCTCTCCACCCAGTCTCCTCCACCAATTGACCAGTAAACACTCTTTTAATAGTTCTCTTAAGCTGTTGTCTCCTCATTTATTTATTTATAAAAAAAAGTTCTGAATTTACATTAAATATTCTTGACCCCACTGGGTCATCAATTACAACTTAGCATAAAATTTAACACAATGTTCCTCAAATAATATAAAATTGTTTTTACAAATTGGGGCATGTGACAAATACAATATAAGGCCTCACAGGCTACTCTTAGAATTTTATTCATAAATAGATAAACGGTAATAATTTATTTACAGTGGCTCTATAACCCATGGATTTGATTCCAAATAAAATGAATGCATTAAGATAAAGGCCTCTCGGCTACCATATTGTGTTACACCATTTTGAACCATAAAAACTGTAAGAATAGATATGATCCCACACGAGTTACTATCAACCCTAAAAACCATTGTCGATTCAAATAACAAATGTAACTGATAATGGCCTTATGGATCTGTTCTAAACCAAACAAGATAGTAAGGGCCTCACAACCACATCTCTTGCAAACATTCAAAATTATAAACGAAACTGATATTCAAGTATAGGGCAAAGAAAATGTACACAGTCGCAATGGTGAACAAAAAAACCACGCTACATAATTGGTAAATTTTAAACATGGAATTATAGATATCCCTCATGGGTCTTTACAAATACATAACAATTACATTATCAAAACAAGTAGCAAAGCTCCAATAGATTTATATTAAAACACTAAAATAGTTCCTAAGACTCCATAGGCGATGAAATTCTTTACATTGCCAAGTTCATAAAATTACCAAAATATACACAGTCGCATCGATATTTAAATAAAAAAGGTTACAGTATTGAAGCCTCATAGGTATTTACAGAGTTAAGAAAAATATCACTGCAGTATCAAGTTCATTACCAAAGGAACATTATCACTTCCAGTTAAACAAACAGGCACATATAGGAAACACCATGCTTCCAACAAAGGCATAACTTGTCATGGAGGTACAACCATAGAGCCACGAAGATCCAGGAACAAGTGTTACCCGGCTGTAAGTTTTTTTATTAATGCACCATCCGATTGAGAATTTGTAGCCATAGAGAAAGAACCTAGAACCCTCCTGCACCCACAAACTCGGAGGTTAAACCATGTTTTTGACAAAAAAGCAAACTATGGCTTGAGAAGTTTGATTCATCACAAGTTTATAAAAATATTTTACCTGATTTTGTAAGGTCTTCTTTCCACTCAATGAAACCAACACCATTGACAAGGTCTCACAAATGTACAGGTAAGGAGAAAGAGTAATTCATCTCATTTCCTCTGGAAGCACCCTCGATACTACATGGTCGGGCAAGTAAAGAAACTAATAGAGTTTCATAGAGTGAAAAATAAAAGAACAAATATTCTCGGACAAGTTTTACATTTTTTTGAATAGACAGTAAACCATTAGGGTTTTTATCAAAACTTCTGACATCCAGCGGGGAGAGTAAAGGAACCCACATGGCTTGTCTTAGGGAGCATTCAATATGCATCCCGTACCTTAACGAACTGTCAAGTCGACATTTCCCAGTCAACATATTTTGCATTCGAGAGCCCTTTGCACTTTTGTATATTGCTTTATAACTTGTAACTTGATTTTTGAATTATAGCATAATTCATAGTTCGGTAGGATGTTCTAGTTTAGGATTGGGTTATATTTGGTTGTCAAACTTTGGTTTCCCATCTTACTTGCTTATGTTTTTGTAACACCTTGGAGTTATGATCATCCTTAGAAAAACTAAGAGTGTGATCCCTTTCACCTGCACAAGCGAGACAAAGGTTCTTGCGGTAGCCTTAAAGGCTAAGTAAGACTGTAACCTTTCCCTTTCGCAGCTCATAGGAAGGAGAAAACTTAAAAGAATGGAAACAGTTGTACAACATTGCAACCAACAAAGTTCTAAAAGAATATTTTTGCCACAATTTAATATCAACCAGAATGTATGATGTAATATCGACAAAAGGTCCTAAAACAAAGCATGCTAATGCTAAACACTAACATAGGCACATACATCTTGTAGTTTATTAAGAAATTCATCATGAAGTAAAGAACTCTTGAAATTACTTCCTAGCAATCTTAGATTTACACATCATGAATGAATTTTATTTATTTATTTATGAATTTTAGGGTTGTTACAAGTGGTATCAGAGTGAGTTTCCAAACACTAGGAATGATTGGATCACTCGCATGCAAATAAGAAAAGAAATACACTGATTATGTTTACATTTATTTCTGTACAGAAATATAAAATATGTTTTTGTAGGAAAATGGAAGGTGTTGAAGCATCTGCTGAAAATGGTTTTCAGCACAACAATCCAGATAACATTTATGTAGATTTGAATAATCCACCTTCAGAGTTACTACAAACAGTTAAGGAGTTAAAAGATTAATTGCAAACTATAAAAATGGATAATTAAAGAATTCTAGAAATGAATCAAATGTTATTAGACAAAATGCATAACAGAGGAAAAGATAAAATAAATGTTTATGAAACCGATTCTGAAACAACGTCTTACAAACATAAAGGAAAGAAAGAAAAATATTCTGATAGTGAATCTTCTTCAGAGGTTAATGCAAGGTCATACAAGGGAAGGTATAAATACTGAAGTGACAATAGTGAAAGTGACCATAAACCTAGGATAAGGAAGTATAAACCCTATGAGGAAATTGATGGGAAATTTAAAAAAATAAAGCCTCCCATGTTTAATGGAGAAGTATAAAAAGGTGAAGAGGTCGAGGCTTGGCTGTCAGGAATGAGGAAATATTTCCAGATTTACAACTATTCGGACAGACTAAAATCCCGGATGGCTATTTACAATTTAACCAGAAAAGTTGATATCTGGTGGCAAGACACAAAAATGGTCAAAAATATTAAGGAGAAGTACTTAACCTGGAGAGTTTTTAAAAAGTATTTTAAAATAAAGTTTTTATCTGAACAATACTACGAGGAGGTAGCTAAGGAATTCTATGAATTAAAATTGGGTTCAATATCAATCAAAGAGTTAAGTAGCAAATTTCTAAGTCTGTTAATATATGTATCTTACATAATTAATGAAAATCCTGAAATACAAAGATTTTTAGGCTGTCTTCCCACTAGTTTCAAAGATAGGATTGAGTTTGATAACCCGAAGACTCTTGAGGAAGCTATGAGAAAAGCTGATTTCTGTTATGAACAGAGTAAGAAAAGAGAAATTTTACCTAACTAGAAGAATAAGAAGACAAATCACTTTGACCAGAAAAGAAGAGGGTTTAATTCAAATAAATTTTTTGGGAATAAATCCCATAATTTCTATAAGAATAACCATTAAAGAGAATATTTTAAAAATAAAGTACCACATAATACTACAACACCAAAAGGAAGGGACATTCCCAACAACTTTGTTAAAAATAATGAACATAAGGAACCTGTCAAGTGTCAAGAATGCCAAGGACCACATTATAACAAGTTCTATCTGAAAAGAAAAGGGAACTTCAGCAATGTACATACCATCCAAGAAGAGGAAGTGGTTGGAGATGTGGAAAATGAAATGCCAAAAATAAATGCAGCTTGAGAGAACCGACATGCAGACCATCAAACTTCCATGGTGGAAGTGCAAGCTATGATACAAAACCAGTCTGTTTCCATCCTGATTGATCCAGGTGCTAGATTAAGTTATGTATCTCCTAGAACAACAGAAAAGTGTACTTTATCTTTAAAAAAGTTTGAAAAATCCTGGTTGGTCCAGCTAGCTACAGGGACTAAAAGGAAAGTGGTTAATTATGTTGAAAAATGTAATTTGCTTATGAATCAGTTTGAAACTCAGGTCAAGTTAAATATGTTACCATTAGGATCTTATGATGTCCTAATAGGTATGGATTGGCTGGAAAAACACCAAGTGATTTTAAACTATTTTCAGAAAACTTTTACTTATTTGAATGATAAGGGAGAAATTATTTCAGTTAAAGGAATACCTAGGAAGTTCTTCGTTAGAAAAATATCATCCTTGCAAATGAAAAATGATGTAAAGTTTTAGTTGTACACATAATAAATAATGAACAAATTGATAAGAAAGATAAGTTAAATTTCGATGACATTCCAATCCTACAGGATTTCTTGGATGTTTTCCTAGAAGAAATTTCAGGACTACCTCCAAAGAGAGATCTGGATTTTACAATCGAATTAGTACCAGGAGCTGTACCAAATTCAAAATCTCCTTATCGAATGGAAATTTTAGAACTTAACAAAATAAAATTACAATTGAAAGAATTAATAGACAAAAACTAAGACCGAGTGTAGTCCTGAAATATAGAGTCAAACAATGAGATTAATTTTGGTTTTTGGTGCTTCACAACTTTACAAAAGTCTCTCTCCAATTCTCTAAAATTGTTGAGTCTCCACTGCCATTAATTCACAACCCTTTCCAAATGAAGAAACTTCCAAGCATATAAAGACAAAATGGCTCTATCCTTACCCTTGAGGAACTTGTCATTTACACACTTGCTATGTGAATTTCGTAGACATTGGTTAGTAGTTATCTAACTTATAATCTTGGATTTAAACATGTTATTAGTTTAAAATAAAATTGGGCCTAGCTAATCGAAGTCTCTTCAAACTAATGCAGTTTATAAAACTTCAGGGGAATGTACTCAATTACTATATCAGTATATTTATTTTACTTAAAAGAAAATTGCAATGTTCAGTCCTCAGTAAAGTATCGACTGAGATGTTGTAATGAATGCAAATGTCTGCTAAGCAATGAATTAAAATTTTCTACAGAACTCCATCCTTTGAATGAGCTCTTCATTTCTATATCTTTTATTTTAAAATATGCCAATTGTCTTTCATTCCATGTCCGTGCTTAAAATTATGGTTTGTAATTTTTTCTCACGAGTCCTTAAAACAATTTTCTTGCAAAATTAAAAATAAAAATCACTTAACATTCCAATTTGTAATTTTTGCTAGAAATTTACATGTGAGCAGGTACACTTTTACCAAAAATTTA
>LPNX010812060.1:21532-23827 GCA_001517045.1 Pseudotsuga menziesii
GAAGGTCCTCAAAATCGAAGTGCAGCTAGTGGTTATGAAGGAGTGCATGGGCTTAAATCTATTGGTGTACGAGATCTCTTGTATCGTCTAGCATTTATTGCCAATTCTGTGCAGGTATTATAGGTCTCGTTATCCCTTACTGTACTAGATTAGTGATTCTGCATGTAAATCATAACTTTCTCTAGTGGTTTGTTTCAAAGAGTTCTCAATGTTTTTTTATCATCATGTGTAGCTTCATGACAAGAAAAGAGGTGTTGATTTTAGAGGAGTAAAGAAGGATGGTGAGGAGGATGATGCACCCCATTTTAATGTAATATTTGTCCTCAATTTCTAATCTGATTTGTCAGCATCTGGGGGGAATCTTTGGTGAGCTAAAGCATCTGGTTACCCCTTTATTCCTGTAATTTATGAAGCTGTCTTTAGCGTGAAACAGTTGTAATCTAATCCTCAGATCCTATGGCCTTGACTTTGTTGCATTTGTTTGGATAGAAATTTCAATAGCAGAAACCCCAATGACATATCTAGTTGGCTGCAAATGTAGGGCCTATGGCAGTTTTCATTTTCCCATGTTTACTTATTGCATCCCTACTGCTGCTTGTTATTAATGCTTCTGATTGTCAGCGTTCTATGTATATAATTTCTATTTCTCCTTTCAACACATGTGGACCTCCTATGCTCATTTTGTATATCTATTGGCTATTGTCTTCAATTTCTAATAGTAGTTGGTGTCCCTAGTGATCTATTTCTTCTTTAGGCAATGCTGGTTTCTGTGGCTTCTATCGAAGATCATGGATGTTTTCATTTTAAAGAGCTTAGTCCTACTTCAAAGCGTAATTTTGAGTACGATCAATCTGTAGAAAATTGTGCCATGAAAATGTTGAATTAATTAGTCTCATTTTTTTTTTCAGACAATGCATTTTGAGAAGTTATTCACAATAATGAAATCCAAGGAATCAAGTTGCCATTTCACCTTGTTGGGAGTTTTTTCCCCTCTTGAATGGAGTGGAGTTCAACCCTACTTCTTTTCTGTGCAGATTCTGTACCTACATACCTTTAACAAATCCAATGATTTCCTCATTTTCTTTCATATCTATCTATCTATCTATATCACACAAAAATATTCCAATCTCTCAAGCTACGAGCACTATTGTCTGCGACCTTATAAGTTATTCGAGTAGCATCCATTTCACATTTTAGAAGGAGCATTTCTATTTCTACGTTGTCACTTTCCTTTGGTTATTATAAGTTTGGCTATGAGAGTAGCAATAGTGTTTCAGTGAAGCAACAACCCTTTGTAAAATAACAAATTTGAGAGGAGATAAATATTTGCTTGTAAAGAAGCTAGCAATTAACATATATGTCAGGGAATTTTTTTAGTGCATCATGGTTAGGAGCAAAATTTTATTTGATAGGAAGCTTTTAAAATTATCCATCAGTTGTACATTGACTTCAGGAAAGGTGACACATTTGTTGTCTTAAACAGTGCATCTATATCCTGCTAATTGCCCTTATTGCTGTTTAAAGTAGTGATGGACCAATATAAACAGTAGAAATCATGGTCTTTAATGTTTGAGTAAAAGAAAGGCAACTGTGAAGAAGAATTGTGAGTCAAAAACCATGGAGGAAAGAGGAGGAATATAGGAATCTGCTAGGTCATGACCACAGATGGCACAAGTGAAAAATTTAATAGTATATTAAATGTTGCTAGCATAGGAAAAGGACCACAATGACTATGTCCATTTAAAAACATGGAAGAAATAGGAGGAATATATGAATCTATTAGGTTATGATTCATTTCTCCACAGTGAAAATATGGCATAAATCATTGTGTAGAAATGATTCATAATGAGGAATATGGTCATTTCTAGCATAGGAGAAATGACCATAATGACTATGCTCCCTACCAGGATTTACTGTAGACATGACACTTATTGAAGTTGCTTAGAGATCGAGGGGACAAATGATTTGGATCATAGATGGGAAACATTGATTATTAAAATAGGAATGTTTACTCCACAATCATTCATTAAATGCTAATGTTATAATTTTTTTATCAATAAAAGGCATTGTATTATTGTGCCTAGAATTACATCAGCTTTCCCATTTAGCAGGAAATTATATACTAGACCAATATATACTTATCCACTAGTAGGATGACAAATCGAACCTTTATGCCATAGATATAGGCTGGGTGTGGCCAAAACTTTCCAAGAAAACAAGATACATGAGTTATAAGGATAGGTTAAAAAGTGATGACCACCATTTGATCACAAATTGAAATATGTTTCTATTGAT
>LPNX010812060.1:24225-35505 GCA_001517045.1 Pseudotsuga menziesii
CACTACCGGCCTTTAAATTTGGCACAAAACATAACACACTTTTATGGTACCATAAATGCTTAAATTTGGCACAAAACATAACACACTTTCATAGGAAAACAAGGACCAAGATACATATGGTTGACAGACATGGGGGAAATGGAGATGCATCGTTTTATGATGAGGAATGCTTAGAAAGGAGGTGTTCCTATAAAGAGGATGAAAATGACACATGTTTTTCTCTTTGCATTAACTACGCTCACTGACATTTCCCTTCAGCTATGAAAGAAGCAGTTATCCCTAAGGTACGCATAAAGAGCATGGGATGTGTCCTTAGTTTTCCTGTTTTGTCTCATTTGATGCATCTTGTGCTTGATGAGGAAGCTTAAGCAAAGTTGGTACATTTTATTATATCATCATTATCTCTTTTGATTGCAAATGCTCAGGTGCTTTACTGTTTGTTCTCTTCCTCAGAATCCAGGATCATATATTACAATTGATAATATGAGTGTATTCAACACACCAAGGAAATTTGTTAGGTCTCTGGAACAACAATCCTCCTCCAAAAACACATGTAGAAAATTACAATCTAGAGGAGAACTTGCAGATTCTGTAGAAGCTAACCATGATAATTTGAATGCAATTGACTGGAATATGAACTTAAGTCTAGCTGCCAATGGCACTGTCAATGATTCCACGGGTGGAGACAATTGACATATGATCACAGCATAAAAAGGAAGGACAATGCTTGACAGTCTCTATAGTGTAGCTGATGGGTATTCAGTTAGAAGCAATTCAGAAGAGGGAGATCTGCAGAACAGTTCTGAAAGGTTAGAAAGTGTGCATAGAACTGATTCTTTGCAACTGCTTCAAGCGTTGTTTTTGAGGAGATGTTAGATAATGAGGAATATTACCAGAGCACTGGCCTGATTGAGTTAGAAAAAGAAGCTTATAAGATAGATGATAAGAAAGAAAATTGCTGATATACAATTCCCATGGACTAAACAGGACGGCAAGCTCCTGAAATTGAGGATCGACCTCACACTGAACCAGAGGACGTGCATGCTAGTCGCAGGGCTCTGGATTGGGCTGCAGATTGAATGGATCGCTGATTGGTGCAGGATGAAGGCACTGCTGACATTGGGGAGAGCTATTGGGCCCTTGCCAGAAGCCTGATCTCTGAACTTGTGTCTGTAAAGCCCATGAGCTGAGTGTCTGGCGATCAAAGCAGCCAGATGGCTGGGGAGGAGTGTCCACCTCCTGACCTGAAATCTGTTGCCTTTGACAGGCTAATTGGGACTCAGAATAGGAGATCGGGGCTAAGAGATCCACCAAAGTTTGTTGAGAGAATCGAAGATGTGCCGGAAGTAGCACTCCCTTCGGAAGAAACTATGCGTGTAGCTCTCTCCTTGGTAGATCGAGCCCTAATCGGGCAATTCACCGGGCTCTGACCATCCCCAAAAACTACCGATAGCTGGGTCCAATGGAACTGGAGACCCCTAATCTCCAAAAACGTAGCTTCATATTCCGTCGGCAGGGGTTACTTTCTGTTCGATTTTGAGTCCAAGGAAGATAAAGATCTAATATTCAGGAACGGACCCTACTTCATGGGGCCGCAAGTCCTGTATCTCAATGGGTGGACTCCGGACTTCGATCCAGAAGCTGACACCCCCAAATTCGTGCCAGTTTGGGTCAGGCTCCCTAATCTCCCCATGCATTGCTGGAACTCCAAAATCTCTCCAGGCAATCGGGATTACCCTGGGAAAATACATTGACATGGCGAGCCCAAAGGATCAATATGCCTATGCACGCATATGCGTCGAGGTGGACCTCGAAGCAGGATTACCAGAGGCCATAAAACTAACTGTAGGAAATTGGTCCCACTTCCAAAAGCTCAACTATGAACAACTACCCTTCAAGTGTAGGGGATGCCAGGAATACGGGCACTTCATCCGGAATTGCCCCAAAAAACCTGAATCACACCAGGATAAGGCAGAAGGATGGCAAAGGGTGAATAGATCCAAATCCAAAAACCAAGGTGGTGGAGGTGCTAAGAATGGTGAAAGTATCAAAGAAACCAGAAATCCCCCTCCTGACGGATCCCAAGAAACATCCAAGACAAATGAACCCAATGAAGTAAGAAATGATCCCACTGATGCCGGAGAGGAAACTAGCAATGAAGAGAGCAAAGAATCAGAAGCAGGCCCATCTGATCAGCATGTGGAAGATCAAGAAGAAGGTACTGATATGCCAAAAGAAGGAGAACCTAGGGGGAAATCTGAGGAAGAATTTGAATCAGAAGAAGAGGAAGAGGAAGAAGGGGAGATAGAGCTCATCACTCCAAGACAGACTAAAACTAAAGGCAGGAAATCCAGGAAAGAGGTCAGGGATCAAGCTACCTATAAGGATAAGCTGGAAGGATCCCAACCAACCTTGGAAAAGCTACTGAAGAACACCAGAAACACCTATCAACAAGGGCATGCCCAGAAAGGGATGCCGACAAACTCCAAAAGTAAGTAATGAAGGTCCTCTCTTGGAACTGCAGAGGTCTCGGTAGCAAAAGAAAAGAAGAATCCATGATGGATTTAGTCTCTCTTCACCAACTGGACATCTTCTTGATCCAGGAGACCAAGATGGAGGAAGCTAGATTTCTCCAAGTATTAAATTTTGGAAAAAAAAAGGTAAAGCTTCCATTAGTTCAAGGGGCGCATTCAGAGGCATCGGAACCCTTTGGGATGACAAGAAATTTGAGGCTATTGACATCAAGTATAGCTCTAACTGGATCCTCACTCTGCTGATGCAAAAAGACACCAATACTCTGGTAATAATTTTCAATATTTATGCTCCTAATTCCTATGTTGATAAAAAAACCTGCTGGAACCTCCTCCGGGAGGAAAGAAGTAACCAGCATGGAAATGTAATCTTAGGGGGGGATTTTAATGTCACACTTAGCCAGGATGAAAAAAAAGGGGGTTCCAGGGTCAGAGACCCCATAAAAGAAACAGTAGATGATATCATCTTGGAGTGGGACCTCATGGATATCAAGCCATCCACAGGAAAATACACCTGGAGTAATAAGAGGACTGGCACCGGGCACATCGCTGCCAGGATGGACCGATTTCTGGTCCAGGACTCCTTCCTACTCCTGGGACTAAATATGACTTCCAAAATCCTCCCATTCGAAGGATCGGATCACAAGCCTATTATTCTCGAGATGGAAATGAATAAAAATTTAGGACTGATCCCCTTTAGATTTAATCCAATGTGGGCCACCCAGCCTGATTTTCAAAAATTGGTAGCAGACACTTGGTTCCCCCCGGTAAATGGGTCCTCCTTCTACGTCTGGGAGGAGAAGCTAAGAAGGCTAAAGAAAAAACTAAGATCCTGGGTCAAATTACTTCCCTCTCCCAATGATAATAAAATCCAGGCTGGCCTGGCGCTGGAAATCCATCAAGCTGGTATAGAAGAAAACGAAGTAACTAGCGCAGACATTCAGGCAGAGATAAGACTCCATTCAAATCTCCATGATGCATGCAGGCAAGAAGCTGAGTGGTGGTGAACTAAACCGCGTTGTAAGTGGCTGAAAGATGGAGACAAGAATACTGGTTTTTTTTCATAAACAGGCCGTTGCCAGGAGAAATTTGAACACGATGAGTGAGATCCGATCCCAAGACAAGGTAATCAGCAATTTTGATGAAATTAAAACTGAAGTGTCCAAGTATTTTGAGGACCTGTACACAGACCAGCCATTAATTGAAGACGCCCAACTCCTTAATCTAGTGCCCAACGCCATAAAATCCAAAGACAACGACGCCCTGAAGCAGGTGGTCATGCTGGAGGAAATCAAACATGCAGTTGACAATATGGAGGATGACAGGGCTCCGGGACCTGATGGCTTCAATGTCAACTTCATAAAAATATGTTGGGAGATTGTCAAAATTGATCTGCTCAAAATGGTCATGAAATCCCAAAGGTGCATTAAAATAGGAGGCAACACTAATTCTGCCTTCCTGGCACTCATTCCTAAAGAAAAGGGAGCCAAAAAATTTGATAGATTTCGGCCTATATCCCTGTGTAACATAGGCTACAAAATCATTACAAAGATAATGGCCAATAGACTAAAAAATATCCTTCCTCAGCTCATCCCGAAAAACCAAGGTGGCTTTGTCAAAGGCAGGAAGATTTGGGACAACATAATATTAGTTCAAGAGGCTATTCATTCCAGTCAGAAAAATGGAGACAAAGGAATGGCAGTAAAGCTGGACCTAGCCAATGCTTTTGATAGAGTCAGCCACTCCTTTCTCTATCAGGTAATGAGGATATTTGGCTTCGCTCCTGAATTCATCTCCTGGGTCAAGGCCTATATCAGCCAGCCCTGGATTGCCCCGCTTATCAACGATAGAGCTGGCCCCTTCTTTAAAGCCTCAAGAGGTCTAAGGCAAGGTTTCCTGCTATCCCCCTTGCTCTATGCCATCCAGGCCTCTGTCCTTAGCCTCCAACTGGAATATGCAAGACAAGATCAGGAGCTCTCTAGCATCAGGATGGCTAGAGGCACTAAAGACATCAACCATGCTCTGTTCGCGGATGATACTATCCTGCTGGGAGGAGCCAGCCGGATCATAGCCCGCTGCTTCAAGCTGGAAATGAACCATTACTGCAATGCCTCTGGAAGCAAAATCAATTTAAGGAAAATTCAGATCTTTGGATGGAGTCTAAACCCTAGGGAAATGCTTGATATCTCTCGGATACTTGACATGGATGGGTCTGTTACGTGGGATTCCTTCACCTATCTGGGAGTGCCTATTTTCAAATCCAAGGCTAATAAATCAGCCTGGACTCCCATTGTGGAGAAAATCAAAAGGAATATCACACATTGGGGGACGATCTGGCTCAATTTAGCTAGCAAGGTAGTGCTCATCAAGGATGTACTGAATAGCTTTCTGCTCTACAAGTGCACCCTTCTTCTAGCTCCGGTCACTGTCTTAAGCCAAATTGAAGGCCTGATAAGAAACTTTCTCTGGCAAGGGGGGAACAATGGGGGAAGTAAAAAATTCACCTTGGTCAGTTGGAAAACCATAAAAATGCCTTGGTCTGAGGGAGGCCTTCAAATCAAAGACTTAAAAAGCCAAAACTTGGCCATGGGAGCCAAGCTGCTATGGAACTTGCTAGAGTCCAATTCCTCCTGGAGCAACAGGGTGCTGAAGAAGAAATACTTCCCAGGGCCAACACTCAGGTGCCTGGATGGAGACCATGTGGTAAAAAACGGCTCTTTCATTTACAATGTCTGCAAAAAAACTCTGCCATACTTCAGAACTGTGCTATCCTTCATTCCAGGAAATGGGAAGTCGATCAGCATCTGGAAAGATGCGATCCTAGGCCGACCTCCACCTCATCTCCCACATCTACAAGATTGGATGACAGCCAACAGTTTGACCACGATTTGGGACATTGCTGAATGGGAGGATGAAGAACCTTACAATTGGTCACGTTGGGCATTGCCGGAGTGCCCAACAGAGTTAAAAACTGAAAGCACGTTGCTGCTCCATCATCTGGCAGGCCTCGCTCCAATCAATAAAATCAGAAAGGATAAACGTTGCTGGGGAAGGCAGTTCGGCAAGTATACAACTGCTGAAGGGTACCAGCGTTTTACTGCTAATTACAACGTGCCTGCCAATCCAAGAATTTGGAATAATTTGTGGAAACACAGCACCCTACCAAAGATTGATCTATTTTCTTGGACACTGATCCATAAGAAAATCCTCACTGGCGAGAATATCGAGAAAAGGGGGTTTGCTGGTCCCTTCCAGTGTCCACTATGCATTGTAGACTCAGAAAATATCAGTCATCTATTTTTTAAATGCTCCTTTGCTGCTGCTGTCTGGAATGAAGTGCTGAATGGATGGGGGGAGGACAACCATGTCCCGAACAGTATCCAGGATTGCTTCTTATACTGGGACAACCACTACAATGGAGAGCTATCAAATAAAAATGGAGTGCGAACATGCTGGATGAAGATTCCCAAACTAACCTGTTGGTATATATGGAATGAAAGAAATCATCGAATCTTTCAAAACAAAACTCAGCCAGCATGGAAGATAGCTGCCAAAGTAAAAGCCATGCTGAGGGAAATAGTCATCAACTCAAAGATACCTAGCAACAAAGGGTCTCTGAATGCTAATGAGGAAAGATGGATGCAGAGGCTAAACATCAAGGCGGTTAGTGTTGTAGCAGCAAGTACGCTGGAAAAATGGGAAATCAGAATGGACGGTTCCCAGTTCAAGAACTGGCTAAGAGAAAGGAAGATTTTTAGACTTTTTTTTGATGGGGCTTCCAAAGGGAACCTGGGGAAAGCAGGAGGGGGAATCATTATCGAGCCAGGAGGGAAAATCATGATGGAATACTACTGGAATATTGGCCATAACACCAATAACATGGCCGAGGCTTATGGACTCTGGCAAGGGATCAAACAATTACAGAAGGAAGGTGTGGAAGAGGTTATGGTGTTTGGTGATTCCAGATTAGTTATTTAAGCAATGAATGGAGGCGGAAGAGGCAAGAATGAAGGAACCGCAAGACTAATAAATAGGATTAGAACCAAGACCAGATTGTTCAGGAAAGTCACATTCTACCATATTCTAAGGGAGCTGAATTTTCTGGCGGACAAAGCAGCCAATAAGTCGATACTGATCGGGCAAAATGACCTTGTGGTTAACTCAAGAATAAGCTTTGAAATACCTCCCTAATTCGACTGGAAAATGAGGTGAATTAGAAGAAAGTTGTATTGAATTTTTCCAGCAAACCAATTGCTGGTCCATTTATAATAACATAACCGTTTTTTTTTTTTTTTAAAAGAAAGAAAATTGCTTACCAGCTAATTTCAATTCGTTTGAAGGTTCAACTGATTCTTGCAAATGGTAAGAGACAAAAACATTTTGTAAATGTTGGAGAAGAGCATTGTGATTTATGGAATCCATTCTGGGAGTCTCCTTGTGTGTTGTGTTGGTTGTTCATGCAATTATAGTGGTTGTCAATTTATTTAGCAAGCAAGAGGAATACCATGTCATGGTTCCCACCTAGGACATTCTATTTTGTGGTCATTTAAAATTAGTAATTTACAAATATTATCGACTTAGTATGCGGCCATTGTTTAAATGGGAGTATACAATTTGAATCATCTTCTTGAAGCATCTTTCTTTTGTCTTTCCCTTATTCATCAGGCTTTCTTCCATACATTTCATTGCAGAGGGGATTATGGTAAAGCATAATTCCATTTATGCACAGTAGGAGGATGAAAGATGGAAATATTTCTGCTGCTAGAATGATGTGCGAGTTATGAGGAATTTTATCCCTTGAATATAAAAAAAATCTATTCTGAGGTCTCATTTTATATAAATTACTCAAATCAGGAGTGGTGCCCAAGTCACTGGCCCATCTTACAAATTTAACAACTCTAGATTTATCATACAATAATGTGGTCGATGAAATTCCTAGGGAGATCGCAACAAGTAAAAAGCTTCAAGGTCTGGCAGTGGCATATAATAAACTGAATGGCACTATTCCGCCAGAGCTTGGAGACCTCAGTGGTTTGGTGAAGATGAATCTTACGGGTAACATATTACATGGGAAGATTCCTGTTACAATTGGAAAGTTAAATGGGCTTTCTCACCTTGATGTGAGCAATAATGAGCTCTCATGTGAACTGCCTAGATCTCTTGCAAACTTGGTCAACATCGTTGGTCTATATGTACAACAAAATAGGTTATCTGGTGGCATTGCTGGCTTGCTTTCAAAGAGCACAGTCTGGCATCAAATCGAGACACTAAATTTGAGTTTCAATTCATTTAGTGGAGAAATTCCAAGATCCCTTTCCAATCTCTCCTGTCTGACCTACTTGGATCTTCATAGAAATGAATTTACAGGTGCCATTGCTCTAGATATTGGTAGTCTTTCACACCTTATATACTTGTACATTTCTGATAATTATCTGATAAGAGTAGTCCCTGATGAATTGTGTGACCTTATGGATCTTAACTTCTTCAATATGTCAGATAATCTGCTGGAAGGAGCTATTCCTGAGGGTGGTGGATGTAGTAATTTAACGGCTTCTTCATTTGTTAGAAACAAGGGTGTGTGTGGAAATTTGATATGCCATAATTGCAATCTTAGTCCAAAACAACAGCCTCATCTATTAAGGACTGGGGTGATTATTAGGATCACAATAGGAAGCACCCTTTTTGTGCTCGACCTAATTTTTGCTTTGGTAAAATGGAAAATGTTAAAGAAAGAGGCTTTCCCTAAGGTGGATGAGAAGAGAAAATTGAACCCAGCTATTGAACCTAAGGTGGATTAGCTCAACTGATTGCCACCAATGTTGCTGGGCATTAGTCTTGTTCTGTGCTAGTGGGTGCTCTGGTTAAATCTAGTGAGGCACACACTAGTCTATACCGATAGGTTTACCGGGAATGACATCCATGAATCTAGGGAAGTGTCGCTTGGGTTTCCAGGTGAGGTTTACCTTGGACAATAAAATAGATTGTAACATTTTTATTGAATACTTTTCAAAGAATTTATCCATTTTTTAATCTTGTTATGTATTTGTTCCAGAATTGAAGTAATACTGTAATTCACAAAATTCTAGAGGTAATTCTTAAATCAACAAGGATGAATGTACATTCTCCTTATTTTCTTACATGCTTCATTTCAAGTAGATTTTATCCATCCTAGAGATCAGTTTGCTGTGACAGAGAAATTAGTTTACTGTTGATCGATTTGATTGAGTAGGGCCTGGCTTCTTACAAAAATATTAATTCATATGCTAGTGCAGTCCTTGGGTTCATAACAATTGGGCTCATAAAAAGGGTATTAGAGCACTCTCTTGGCCTCGTGGCTGGACTTCAGCAATGGCATCATTTTCAGCCAAGTGGGATGGGGAAAAAACATTATGTCTAATATACCTCAAAATAAGAATGCTCCATAGATGCATGAGTGGCTATGTTTTAATTGTGTTGAATGATGTGTACCCCTGCTTATTATTTCAATGATAAATGCAAAGAGCATGGACTAAGGTTTTATTCAATATCTCAATCTATCCATTAGTCTAAGGAAAGAAGTAAAGAATTGTCATTGACAACCAAGCATCTTCCAAAAAGATTTCCAAAAATAACTCAAGAATCTAGAATCTTGATATGAGACAATGGTATAATACAAATTACAATTTGTCCAAACATGCTGAAAAAATAACTTTTCAATTATAGGAACATCAAGGGATTTGCTGCAGGGGATGAAAAACAACCATATTTGAAATTTTATAAACCACCACAGGAGCAGGCCTCCTCACAAGCTTGCTACAATGGCTTGCAACTATTGCCGCCATGTGAGTACTACTACTTTTTTCATTTTTGTGTTTCCTTTTCTGGTAAGTGGCCCTTTGTTAACTAAGTGGCTTCTTCCTCTCTTGGGTTTGAATGCCAAGATCTAGCAGTATAGGTGTCTCTTTTGCCAAATCCACTCGGTACTTGTATTTAACTGAGGGGTATACTTGCACTAGACCTTACCTGTGAAGACACATTCTATCCATACGCTTTCAAAGTTCTTGGGACTTTTATCACGTCTAGGTCTAGCCAAATACATTGATCAATTTTGTAGGTTACAGTAACAGGGTAACATGTCCAGGGTCTGAGCACTGAAAGCACTTTGATTTAACTACTGGATCCAACCTGCTTGCTGTAACTCTACTTGTGTGCCTAGCATTTTGTCTTTTCAGTGCAGTGTACATCAGTGTGGATACTATTGCAATATTCATTGGGAAGATCTGGAGATCAGATATATTTACATCTTTTAGGCGTTAGATCATTCCCACTTATCCTGAAAATGATACTGCATTTTTCCAATTCTGAATACCTTGGTTTCAAAGCTGCATGTAGGGATGAGAGTTGTCTATATTATCAGTCTAAACAGCTTGGGTATCATGTGGTTAACTCTATACCCATTGTTTGTTAGTTTTCTCATCCGATGATTCCTGTGTATTGAAATGCAATGTGGATATCGACTACCATATCACAGTATTTGTGATGTTGGTTTCCTTTAATTGTAAGAGTTTGAAATAGAAAATGAAGATAATGGGTTAGTTGAATTAATTAAATATTGATTGCATAGGATAGAGTCTGTTTAGGGTAGGATTTATTTCTCACTATTCAAATGATATGTCCATTTAGGCAAATTGTGGAGGTAAATCTACAGAATCTGTATACCAACTTTTTGTCAATTTCTGCTTGATCTGCACAGACATCATTCCCCGTTGATGTCACAATCCTAAACATACTCCAATTATAGGCACCATTTAGATCAAATAGCTACATTTTTTTTCTCTTTGTCACAAAGCTCATCCATCCATTTAACTTCGATGGCAGTTTCTTATAAAGAAAGATTTAGACTTCAAACCTCCCATGGGGTCCAAAAGATGCAATCATACCTTCTTCGAGTGACTTATCTTTGCTAATTTGTATTGCCTATTATGCCCTGTACCACATGCACACCATGTTAGACACCCCAATCATCTCAGTTGTGTCAATAAGCGGACACTTATGTGTCCGAGTTGAGTCTTAAGTTTGACTCTATGGTTTTGAGAAAGCCAAGTTGAGACAGCTCTTACCAGTCTAATTTTGTCTAAATTCATATTTGCAATTTCAATTTGCATGTCAAATGTGAGGCAGATTGATATGGTGAATCACGAGTCAGACTTAGTTGTCTGTCTCTGAAAGACACTGAAAAACATCAAGCACTCATTTTACTTGTTTTTCGGATTTGATTTCAGAATAGACAACCAATAGAACTGTCACCTGTTCAGAATCTCTGACATTTTGTAGTTTGAAGTATCATCTACTATTGAAAATTTACATCATATGGAAATTATGAACTTTCAGATTAATCAAAAGTATATTTTAAACTGATATTTAATGTATTTTGATATTATTTTAATTTCCAAAGTCATCTTGAGAGTTTGGGTTGACTCTTACTCTTCAAGCTTGCAGAAATTAGAAACATTCTCCAAGTCAATTCTGGTAACTTTGAGTATTTGTCTTCCATCAAATGTTTTTCTTGCCAGGGGCATCATATGCCCTTTAAGAAATATGGTCTTGAAGGAGATTTGCAATCACATTGACTAATGGATTATTAGCTATGTCAATCCAAGTTCCAACCATTTTAACAAATAAAGACTAGTAGTATTCTATTTGAAGCAAACAAATTCCACAAATATTTCAATAATTTGCTCCTCTTTTCTTAAGATGGTGTTTGATGCGG
>LPNX010812060.1:37466-49166 GCA_001517045.1 Pseudotsuga menziesii
TAATTTAGACAACGTCATAGATCACCAGGACAGCTATGAGCAAAATTGGGACTGGCGAAATTGCAATGGTCAAAACCCATAAGCAGTCAATACAGACCTCCCAAGCTATGGTGAGAATATGGGTGCCAATTAAAAAGAGATTTACATAACTCTGGTGAGAATATGGGTGCCTTTTAAACAGAGAGTTACGTAAACTCTGAGTATCACCAACTCAAAATCAAAATCATCTATTGCAAATCTGTGAGAAGAACCCATGAGAAATTATTTTTGTTCTCTGATTGCCATTAGCCTTTAAGAGATGCATTGCAATCACATTTACTCAAGCCAAGAGAGTTCGACTAATATATATAAGCATATAAGAGGATCCTCTGGTATCCATTCTGCCAATGAGTTAAATACTAATAGTCCAATAGTTCAGAGTATGGGAACAAGCCACAGAGATCACCCAAGCCACAGAGGTGCCTTAGGTCGGTCTCATTAGGCCACTCAACTGATTGAATGGGAATGTGAACCTTTTGAGGCCTGGAAAATCGCAGGCAGCAACAGTAAGGGATTCTCCCCAATCAGCGTTCCCAACTAGCCCGCTGACTATTTGGTATAGGGAATCCGTCCGGTTTGCGGTCCGGCTACCGTAAGTCAAGTAACAAAAAACAAAGCTTTACCGGTTGCGGCCCGGTCCACCGAGTTTTTGTATTTTAACTTAAGAGATGAAATGCACGTGCCTAACTAAGTGCAAGGTGATTAGACTGCGAGGGGCAGTCACCATGTGATGCACAGGTTCTTACCTCTCGTCTTAGACCCGCAGGCAACCAAATCATATACAATGAGAAAGAAACTAATTGTCTAATCTAACACTAGGGAGAGAGCCATCAATTTTAAGTGAGTAATTAAATTTTTTGCACATGCAGTATGAAGGGTTACAATTAGCTGATACTCCTTTCATACACATGAACAATAAAAAATATTTAACAACCAGGTAGCCAATTGCTGTATGAATACCATTATTACTCACATGGAAAGATCATGAAAATACCAAAGAACATTCAATAAGAACATAGGTTCAGGAAATTAAACATTCTCATAGTAAATGAAATGCAGCTGAAAACGAAATAGTTCCTTTCCAACATCATTCATCGAAACGCATTGATACATTCCATTTCACTTTCTCCAACCATGTAGAATTGCAGTTCCTTTTGCAAAACGAAGTAGTTCCTCTTACAAGCAAACATTTACAATTTTTTCTAGGGGAAAAAGCCCCTTTTCAGTCAGGCTTCCCATTATTTAAACCACAACTGCTTGTCTTCTGGGCTTCCTTCAGCGTGTGACCTTTCAGCGTCCTTGACGATTCCGTTTCTTCTCTGGTCGTTGCATTTTCCCAATCATTTTCCATAGGCGTTTACCTTCTGACCGTAACTGCTGGAACTGCCTCCTCTATGCCTCTGTCATTTGTTTGTTTTGTCCTTTTCTTTGCTCTAAGTTGCTTCAGCGATCTAAGGGATTAAACCTGCAGACAACTTTGGGGCATTATCCACTAAGCTGAGATATTAGGCATTGAAAATTTCTAACCATAATGATAAATCCACATGGAGCTAGCCTGGTTCATCCGGGTGAGAACTCGCGGCAAAATAAATCGGCGGTCGGGCGATACTTGGATCGAATGAAAAAAAACTTCTGCATCGGGTGGGACAAGGCTTCAGGAGCTGCAACGGCAGAGGAGCATAAGAACCAGGTAAGTGACAACATGGGCGACAAAGGCAATCGGATGCCAGAGAGGAGTGTATCGGAGGATAGATTGCTCTACCACCCGCAACGGCGGAGGGGGGAAAGGCTGAAAATAGGCGGGTGAGAGAAAAGAGCTTAAGTCGGACATCGGATGAAACTCTAATCGGGAGCTGACTTTATCCTTCCAGCCGCAACGGCGGGTGAGTAGAAACTTGGGAGAAGTCGGTCTAAACAAATGAATCGGACGTCGGATGAAACTCCAATCGGGCGGAAAGTTTGATCAAGGAGCCGCAACGGTGGGTGAGATGAGGCTCAACATCTTCCGAAAGAGGCCCAATCCAAAGAGAAAACCAACAGTGTTAAGGATCAACTACAGCCAAAAACATTTTTTCTTTGCTAAGGAAAAAATTTCATGTTCTATGGGTATTAAAACAGACCACATGACTCAAACTAAACTGAACGAGGCAAACAAAATAGCGGGCATTCAACTTCAAAATGAACAGATATGTTCGAGGGGTCAAGCCTTTAACAATCAATCCAAGCAAAATGATGAAGAGGGGTCCCAGAGTTTAAGTGAAAAAATAAAATCAGGGAGGAAAAGTTGCGGCAGCAACAACTGGCGATTTCATGGTGAACCTAGATCTCTGGGTGATTTCTTTCTTGAATGGCAGACTGTTCCATAACAAATGTATCCATTGAACTCTTCCAGCTATACATATTTCTCCATAATAGAAGTGTGTACCTTAATCATTGATATCAGTCCAGTTCGGGCGATGAAAGTCAAGATTTTAGAGTCCGGATAACTCTGTTGAGGCCAAAGTATGAGTTCATTATTAATTTTGCTTTTAGGTAGCTGACGACATTGGACACCACAGGATTGTAGCAGGTGATGAACAAAAACGTTCATTTGTTCCTCATTCCCATGCCATTTTAGCAGCTTCTGTGCTTTTGGATTTTGTCCCCTTTTAATGCAAGTCTTCATGCGTGCCTTTCTTACTGAATTTTATTTCAGGATCCTCTATCCCATAGTGCCCTTTTGTGTGAGTGATGTGCTTAAAGTTTCAGCTCACGGACGGAGAGGATCATCGGCAAATTAGTACTTTATGATCTAGATTTAGCTTTGAAGCATGATGTTTTCATAGGAATTCTTACTCTTATCTGCTTTCTGGCATTCATTCCCTGGCATGGGATCATTTATATTTAACACTGTGTTCATCTTGCTCTTCTCCGTGGGTCCCCTGTTATTGCCCCTTAGACTTTTAAGTGTAAAGTGTATGGAGCCTTAGCATAGTATTCCAGACTTTTGAATCTGATTGACCTTACAGGAGTTTAAGCAGGACCTCAATGCACACAAAGATTTCAAGAAACCCTTTGGTGGAAGGAATTCACATGGTAACCCACAGTCTGACCATTCAACAAATGTTTACCATTTCCAGAAATTCGGCGTTCCCCACATAACCACGAGTTAACCACCTTTATTGAAAACAAAGACTCAAATTAAACAAATGAAAGCATAACTCATAACAGCTTATTTATGTACAAGTCAGAAAGCTCAAAAACAACTTAAGAAAAATAAGGTTTGAGAACCAAACCATTAACTGGCAGGTTCTCCTCCCATCCCTGTAAATCCTGTAACATATAAGTAGCAGGGCCAAGTTTAGTGGTGATTTGAAACGGACCTACCCATAACTGTTGGAACTTAGTGTGCTTCCTTTTCTCATCATGGGGATGATCCCTTTTGAGAACAAGGTCTCCCACTTCCAGGTCCCTTTTTCCAGCTTTATTTTTGTCAAACCATCTCTTCACTACCTCCTGCTGCTATTGGAAACGCTCTCTAGCCTTGGATCGGGCCTCCTCTGCCTTCAGAAGATTGTATATTCTTATTTGGAGAACCTCATCATCCGACCCCGTAGATTCCTGAGCTAGTATGGAAGATGGGAGCATGATGTTGGGGGGAAAGATGGCTTCCTTACCGTATACAAGGGTAAAGGGTGACACTCCTATTGCAGACTTGGGGGTGACTCTGTCAGCCCACAGGGCATTGGGTAAGGCTGAGTGCCAACTTCGCTGGTTTTCTATGACGGTCTTCTTCAGGATTCTAATGAGGTTTTTATTTGAGGATTCATCCAGGCCATTCCCTTGCAGATATTAGTTAGTAGAATAATGTAATTTTATTCCTTTCTCATGAGCAAATGCAGTAATTTTAATGGATGAAAAGTATTTAGCATTATAAAAAACTAACGAGCTTGGAACCCCAAACCTGGTCATGATATGTTCTTTTAGGAAACTAATGACTTCGTCTTCGTTTATCTTGGGCAATGGGATGGCTTTGACCCAGCGAGTGAAATAATCAGTTGCAGTAAGGATATACTTATGTAGCAGGGAGGAATTTGGCTTTATTTCTCCAATGACGTCTATTCCCCATTACTCGAAAGGCTCTGTGATCATTACAGGATTTAGAGGTGCTGCTGCTCTAGGTTGTCTTCCACCACATCTCTGGCAAGTATCACATTTTCTGACATGCGCATGTGCATCCCTAAAGAGTGTTGGCCAATAGTAACCGGCCCTAAGGTTTTTGTGGGCTGTAGTGTATCCTGAATAATGTCCGTCGGCCGGACCATCATGCAATTCAGACACTACTTTCTTAGCGTCTTCTTTTTCCAGGCATCTTAGGAGGACCCCATCATAGTTTCTTCTAAATAATATTCCCTCTACGAGTTGGTAGGAAGCTGGATTTAGACGCAAAGCTCTTCTTTGTTTGGAACTCCAATGTTTAGGCAACACCCCTGACTGCAAGTAATGTGCAAGGTCTCTATACCAAGATTCAGGAGCTGTGAATAAAGGACAAACATCCATTACATGCAACTCAGCTTCATCATCCCATGCTTGCTCTTCATCATTACTGCTTCTAGTCATCAGCTTACATAACCCTCGACCTTTCACTATAGTGGTTGGTTTGAATTCCAAGTCGTATTCTTGAAGGGCTGTTACCCAGTTGCCCCTTCTTTCTCCCAATTCCTTTTGAATGAGAAGGGATCTTACGGCTGGGTAAGGGACTATTACCTTGGTTCGATTTTTTAGTATATAAGGCCTGAATTGCTTGACTGCCTTAAATACTGCGTATGCCTGTTTGTCAATGGTTGGGTAGTTTAATTCAGCTCCTTGCAGCCCAGTACTCATAAAAGAAATTGGGTATTCGTCACCCCCATCTTCCTTTTGTGTAAGTACGACAGCCAATGAATCATCGGACGCAAATGTATATATAATTAAATCCTTGTCAAAATCTGGACTTTTCAGAGAGGGCGCATGTGCAACAGCAGTCTTGATTTTACTGAAAGCATTATTTTCCGCTTCAGTCCACTTAAATTGTGTATTTTGCTTAACCATCTGTTGTAATGGTTTAACAGTCTGGGCAAAAATCAGGTACAAACCTATGCACAAAATTTATCGTTCCCATGAAGGATTGCATCCCCTTTTTATTATGAGGCATAGGGATTTGCTCAATAGCCATAATTATTTATGGATCTATGGATATACCCCTCTTCGAAACTATATGCACCAATAACTTACCTTCAGTAACTGTGAACACACACTTCTTAGGATTGAGGGAAATACCATATTTCCTGCAGCGTTCAAAAATTTGCTTTAAGTGGAACGCGTGCTCCCCTCTTTTCTTCGAAAAAATCGTGATGTCGTCCAGGTAGACCACCACACTTCGCCCAATCAATCTGCAAAAAGCTATGTCCATTGCTCTCTGAAATGTTGCACCAGCATTAATCAGTCCAAAGGGCATTCTTCTATATGAAAAAGTTCCCCATTTAGTTCTGAATGTCGTCTTCAATCGATCTTCTTCGGATACCAATACTTGGTTGTAGCCAGAGAAACCATCTAACAATGAAAACATTTCAGAACCAGAAACCATATGAAGCAATTGCTCCATGGGAGGTACCAGGTAGTTGTCTTTATCCGAGGCGCGGTTTAAGTTTTTGAAGTCCATGCACAGTCTGATTTCTCCTGAATTTTTCCTGACAGGCACCAGGTTTAACACCCATTTAGAATTCCTGACTTTAAAGATGATCCTGGCGTCTAGCAATTTCTTCCCCTCGCTTTGAATTAGCGGCTCCAGCTTGGGGTGCATTTTTCTTAACGGCTGTTGATATGGCTTAACGCCAGCTTTAATAGGAATGATATGCTTAATAATACTAGTGTCGTAAGTTTTCAAATCTGCATACGCCCAAGTGAAGACATCCTTGTACTGCTTAAACAGACTGAGAAACTTGTCCCTTTCCGCGGGTGAACAACTTTTACTGAGGTTGACGAACTTGGGATCCATTTCAGTCCCTAAGTTAATTAGCTCAAACTGTAGAGTTGAGCTGTGCGTCTTCACATTAGAGGGTCTTCTAAATTTCTCATTCAAATCAAACATTTTCTCCAATGTCCTAACTCCTTTGGGAATGAAATTGTTATATTTCATTTCAACCTGATGTTCCTCATCGTCTATGATAGCCCCTTTAAAGACTTCATCGTTTGTCAAGTATTCAATTATCTGCTGATCATCGTCAAATACTCGTAGGTTGGTGATCATGTCCGGTACTGAAGGCATGAAAAGTAATTCAATAGAGCATTTGTTATTAGTGGGAACCAGCCTAGCAGCTGATGTAGCTAAAATATCAGCAACTGCTTTTTTTATCCTTGGGATTGAAATAATGTTAAATGCATGAAAATGTCTAAGCAAATCCCATACCTCGTTTTGGTAAGCTTTCAAATGAGGGGAGACACAATGTATTTGATTTCTTATTTGTTTCACAACTATTTCTGAGTCCCCAAAAAATTTTAAATTACTAACCTCTAGCTCGATCGCTTTCTTGAGTCCCTGCAATAATGCTTCATATTCAGCTGTATTGTTAGTACACTCAAACTCTAATCTACAAGAAAGGAAGTGTTTATTTTTTTGTGGATCAATAAGGACGCAGCCGGCCCCTGAGCCTTCTAACGTCTTTGAGCCATCAAAATATAGAGTCCAGAAAACATTATCTACTGAAACCAAATTTACTCCTACAGCTAAATCTACTATTTTACAGTCAAGCTCATCAGCCTGAGAAAAATGAAGTAGATCAGGATGAGTGTCAGATGTGCTGTTGGCTTCTTCCGCTTGATAATTGCCTGGTTCTAGTTCAAGAAAGTAGTTTCCCAATACAGATTCAACTGGTACATTCTTCTCATCCAATTGAGTGATGTTATACTTCATGTAAGGTTCTCTCAGAACTTTGATTTGATTGGGACTTCCTTTGTATGGTAACCAAAGATGTGACCAATCTGAAGCGAAATACCCATTTAATTTAGCTGACCAATCCCTACTCAGGACCAGGCCATAAGCATCTGGTATGTCAGCCACTATGATGTTAATAACTTGGCATACTTTTCTATCAGATGCTAGGAAAATTAGGACGTCCTCCATTTCACCAATCACCTTAACGTCTATCCTATCCAATTGCACCACCCTCCACATGGATGGCTTAGGCTGCCCATTTATTTTCTTGCATACCAATATGGGCATGACATTAATTGACGCCCCTGAGTCTAGTAGACAATTGTGCATGTTATGATTGAAAACTTCAAATGTTAGGAGGAAAGGTGGATGTTTAGTTTTAGACATACCTCCGGTGCTAGCTTCTCCGATTTCTTCTTCATCCCGGGGCTGATTTTCAGTGGGCAGTTTTTCTTCAGACGTTTCAAGTGCTTTCAACAGTTTTTCTTTCTGTTGAGGTACTTTGCACATTTCGAACAATGGGACATTTGCTTTCACCTTCTTCAAATCTTCAATAATGTCATATTCAATTTGTGATCTAGTAGGCTGAGATTTACCAGCACTCACATTCTCTTGATTTGACTCAGGCGATGCTCTGTTCTATCTAGGGTCTTGGCTGGTAATAGTGAATTCTGGTATCTGATCAGCCAAGGCCTTGTCTTGAAACTTTTTCCTAACATTCCTTTGCAGCCTCCTGATCTTTGGGAGTAAAAGACTGTCATCACTAACTGTCCCTTTACTTCTAGTTGTCACGTTAGCCTCTCTAACCCCTTTGCGTCCTTGAGTATTTTCCTCTTCAACGTCGAGCACGGAAACAAAACTCCATAATGTCATAGTCTCTTCCTCCTGTTCTTTTGTAGAAGTGGAAGCATCATTTTCTTTCCTCTCCTCATCATCTTCTTCTGTCAGTCTAGAATCCAACATCTGATTCATGACCAATGTCATTGAATTTATCCATTGCGGACAGTTTTTTTCGGAGTGAGGATGCTGATGAAAAGTATAGAAATTTTCCATACCTATGTCTGTCAAATTCATGGATGCATTCCTTTGAGGAGGAGGTTGGGCCTGATTGCTATCTTCTCTTTTCTTATAGTATGGCCTGTAGAACTTTTGTGCTTCTTTTTCTTTCTCTAAATCTATGATCTTGTTAGAGAGCTTTTGCACCATTTTGGCCATACCTTCATAGTCTGGTGCTTTCTCCTCTTTGGGCTTAGTAAACAGTAAGGTTTTCCTTTTCTCCCCTGACTGCTCAGGATAATCTTTGACACTCTCCCTTTCAGCCTCCACCACTTCTGCCTCTTCATAAGTCTCCGTCAAAGTAGGCTTGGTCCTACCTTTTGTAAACATGGCTAAATCAGGACCCAAAGCTGAAGTATAGTATTCAATCAGTACTTTGTCTGAAGGCTTATCTATTTCAGAGAAATTTTTTAGATATGCTGCAAACCTTTGTGTAAAGCTGTGCACCTTTTCTTTTTTCTCTTTCTTCAATGTACACAGTCCTTTCATGAGGGCAGCGTGAGTCTTTTGGACAGCATACTTACTTCTGAATATTCTCTCGAAAGTATCCCAGTCTGGGATAGAATTGGCGGGCAGTAAAAAATACCAAGAGGTTGCAGCTTCTTTGAGGGTATGTGGGAACAATCTACAAACCACATCTTCATGTTCCCCTGCCTTCAGTCCTTCTACAGCCAAATAAAAACTCTGTAAGTGATCATCCATTAATATCTTCTCATTTGGGTCGAACTTAGGTAATAAATTTTCGAAGGCTTGAGGTAGGTCATGCAACGGCGGGGTCAGATTCAAAGGTGACCTGGCTTTCCATGCAGGTGGTGGAGGATTAGGTGGGGGTTGATTGGCGTTAACACCGGCCATGAGTTGGGGTGGAGAATGCGAAGGTGAACCAACAGGGGTGTGGGGACGTGAACCAGCAGGGGTGCGAATAGGAGAACTGTAAGGAGTGTCTGGACCTACTTGGCTCAAAGGCAATTCAACCTCGTGTAAGGTAGTTTCCACAAGTTCTTCCCAGTCTCCTACCAACACCGAATCTTCACTTAAAGGACGGTCCTTCTTCTTGTACTCTCTTCTAGGCAGTTCGGGGATAATTGGCAACCCTCCAATCTTCTTTAAATATGCACGGGTATGTCTTCTTAGATCATTTACAATTTCGTTGCGAACAGGATATAAATTCTCTCTGTTTTATTCTACTGGAATCGGATTGCACGGTCCACTACTTTCAGAACTGTAACCAGCGGAATGATCTCTGTAAAATGGGTTTCCTTGGCCAGCCATACACTGGCGGCCCTCCTTCTAGCGCCAATTCTGTTGAGGCCTGGAAAATCGCAGGTGGAAACAGTAAGGGATTCTCCCCAATCAGCGTTCCCAACTATCCCGCTGACTGTTTGGTATAGGGAATCCGTCCGGTTTGCGGTCCGGCTACCGTAAGTCAAGTAACAAAAAACAAAGCTTTACCGGTTGCGGCCCGGTCCACTGATTTTTTGTATTTTAACTTAAGAGATGAAATGCACGCGCCTAACTAAGTGCAAGGTGATTAGACTGTGAGGGGTGATCACCATGTGATGCGCAGGTTCTTACCTCTCATCTTAGACCCGCAGGCAACCAAATCATATACAATGAGAAAGAAACTAATTGTCTAATCTAACACTAGGGAGCGAGCCATCAATTTTAAGTGAGTAATTCAATTTTTTGCACATGTAGTATGAAGGGTTACAGTTAGCTGATACTCCTTTCAGACACATGAACAATCACAAATATTTAACAACTAGGTAGCCAATTGCTGTATGAATACCATTATTACTCACATGGAAAGATCATGAAAATACCAAAGAACATTCAATAAGAACATAGGTTCAGGAAATTAAACATTCTCATAGTAAATGAAACGCAGCTGAAAACAAAATAGTTCCTTTCCAACATCATTCATCGAAACGCATTGATACATTCCATTTAACTTTCTCCAACCAGGTAGAATTGCAATTCCTTTTGTAAAACGAAGTAGTTCCTCTTACAAGCAAACATTTACAATTTTTTCCAGGGGAAAAAGCCCCTTTTTAGTCAGGCTTCCCGTTATTTAAACCACAACTGCTTGTCTTCTGGGCTTCCTTCAGCGTGTGACCTTTTAGCATCCTTGATGATTTAGTTTCTTCTCTGGTCGTTGCATTTTCCCAGTCATTTTCCATAGGCGTTTACCTTCTGACCGTAACTGCTGGAACTGCCTCCTCTGTGCCTCTGTCATTTGTTTGTTTTGTCCTTTTCTTCGCTCTAAGTTGCTTCAGCAATCTATGGGATTAAACCTGTAGACAAATTTGGGGCATTATCCACTAAGCTGAGATATTAGGCATTGAAAATTTCTAACCATAATGATAAATCCACATGGAGCTAGCCTGGTTCATCCGGGCGAGAACTCGCGGCAAAATAAATCGGCAGTCGGGCGATACTTGGATCGGACGAAAAAAAAACTTCTGCATCGAGTGGGACAAGGCTTCAGGAGCCGCAACGGCGGAGGAGCATAAGAACCAGGTAAGTGACAACATGGGCGACAAAGGCAATCGGACGCCAGAGAGGAGTGTATCGGAGGCTAGATTGCTCTACCACCCACAACGGCGGAGGGGGGAAAGGCTGAAAACAGGCAAGCGAGAGAAAAGAGCTTAATTCGGATGTCAGATGAAACTCTAATTGGGAGCTGAATTTATCCTTCGAGCCGCAACGGCTGGCGAGTAGAAACTTGGGAGCAGTCGGTCTAAACAAATGAATCGGACATCGGATGAAACTCCAATCGAGCGGAAAGTTTGATCAAGGAGCTGCAACGGCGGGTGAGATGAGGCTCAACATCTTCCGAAAGAGGCCCGATCCAAAGAGAAAACCAACATTGTTAAGGATCAACTACAGCCAAAAACATGTTTTCTTTTCTAAGGCAAAAATTTCATGTTCTATGGGTATTAAAAAAGACCAGATGACTCAAACTAAACTGAACGAGGCAAACAAAATAGAGGGAATTCAACTTCAAAACGAACAGATATGTTCGAGGGGTCAAGCCTTTAACAATAAATCCAAGCAAAATGATGAGGAGGGGTCCCAGAGTTTAAGTGAAAAAATAAAATCGGGAGGAAAAGTTGCGGCAGCAACAGAACCACAAGGTTCATCCAAGCAAGCCTAATTCAGTAGGCCAGTTTCATTAGGCCAGCCAACATTAGGAAAGCTCTCCTTCCTTGCGGGATATTAGTCCAAGGAGAGAGTCTTTTTATTAAACAAGCTGGGGAACAAGCCACTCAACAAGTAACTGCCAAACGCTCTAATTTATTCCTTTCTTTAACACAGAAAGGAGATCTGTAGCAATTTCATTGAAAAGAGACCTGTAGCAATTTACACTGCATTTTTTATTGTTTTCTGTAGTTTCACTATTATGTAACTTAATTTTCCTATAACTTTATCTTTCCTGTGATGATTTTTTTCTTCTAACCTGTAGTTTGTATTATTCTTGTAACTACCAAAATTTGGAATATGTACAAATAGTAGTGTTCGATAGATGCAATATCAATAATATTCTGTACGACATTCAACTTGTAATTGAGAATTAATGGAATATGGTAGAATATCTAGTGCAATAACAACGTATGGATTTTCCTAAATAGTTAAATTATTTCATGTAGGTA
>LPNX010812061.1:0-179986 GCA_001517045.1 Pseudotsuga menziesii
TTTTTTTCTTTTCTTCCTCCAAAATTAATAAATATTATTTTATTATTTTAACTATTATTTTATTAATTCTTTTTAGGAGGCCCATTTTGACTTGAAATTTCCTATAATATGATTCCACCAAGAAAGCACTTGCTATATAGAAAACCAGGTTATAGAACATGGAATGGCCAAGGTCAATAATTAGGAAACAACATCAGGCAAGTCTGATCATGTGTACATGGTAGGCCGAACCTACCCTTTATCAAATCTACATTGGCAGCAGGCCATAGATTATAGTTACGAGAAGGATCTCCTTTCCAACTTTTATGGTGTAATGCCTTCTCTGGAAACAATCAAGTAAATGAAGGAGGCTAGATTCAAGGGTGCAGTGTATTAAAGAAAGGAGAAGCCATCACCGTCTAAATAGTACAAGCCAAAGGTAACCGCTCCTCCCCTCCCATATCCTCTTGTTATCCCTGAATCAAATGTTGATATGGGAGAATGGATAAGTAGTGCTAAGATTCATGTTTATGCAACCGATGTCCTTAAAATTCCTGGTTAAAAGGAAAAGTTATTGAAAGCCTTAAAGGATAGTCAAAGTAAAGCTCATAATATTGTCAAAGAGGATCCTCTTCCTAATAATAATGCTATATTTGAAGCTGAACATATTGAACCTATAGATATGCCTATAGTCCTCAACAGTGTTGATCTGAGAAGATAATACCACCTGCCTTTTTATGTCTCCCTCTTACTTGACAACCTCCTCCTTCATAACTGCATGTTAGATTTAGGTGCTTCATTAAATGTCACGACAAGAAAAGTAATGGAACAACTAAATCTAAGGGTCACCCGATCCTACCACAATGTTTGTTCTATGGATGCAAGAGAATTTGAAGTGGTAGGGATAATTTTAAATTTACAAGTTCAGTTGGCCAAGTATCCTGATATAGACATGTTGATGTATGTGGTAGTGATAGATGTTCCAGATAATTGGGGTATGTTGCTATCCAGAAAATGGGCCGCAACTCTTGGTGGATACATTCAAATGGATTCGACATATGCTACTATACTTGCATCAGAAAACACTAGGGTGATTCTCCACATAGAGAAGCTAAGGAAACGACATGTAGAAAACCCTAAGAAGCCCAGAAATGAATTTCTTCATTTCACTGATAACTTTGGAAACTATGCCATTTTGTCAAATTTCATGGCCCCTATTAAGGAAAACATTAAAAATGAAAAGATAGATGAAGTTTGGAAAATGTACTTTGACGGGGCTTATTCCAAATCCGAAAAAGGTACTGGCATCATGATCATCTCTCCTTTAGATAAAGTCTACAACTTTGCTTTCAGGTTAGAGTTTGAAGCATCAAACAATGTAGTTGAGTATGAGGCATTGCTCCTAGGGTTAGAAACCGCCAAAGATATGGGGATAAAGATGTTGAACATAAAGTGTGATTCATATTTCGTTGTCCTCTAGATTAAAAATTAGTATCAATCCAAAAATGATAGGCTAAAAAAGTATAGAAATGCCACATGGGACACTATGGAGTGGTTTGATGCGCTCAACATTCAAAAGATCCACAGGGAAACGAATGGGTTAGAAGATAAATTGGCAGTAGAAGCATCCACCCCCTAGCCATTAGACGAAATGATTAGTGGAAATGGAAAGATGAAAAATAATTTTAGATCTTCAATTCTAGATAATATAGATCACTAGCGGGTGTTTAAGGATGATGAGCAACTTTTGAGATTCATCCACAATCTACAAGAGTTTGAAGGTTGCAATATCAGTTATCAGCAAGAGGGTAAAGAGTATAAGGAGTGTGAGGATAATGTAGGGAATCATATCCTGAGTAACCTTATAGATTTTGAGAATCTCTTTGATCGACAGGATCATCATAAAAAACAAAAAGAAGAAATAAAAATTGGGAATTATATAGAAATAAACATAGGAATTGACAAAGACCCCAAGCTAATAAAAAATGGAAAACGTACTTCAGAAAAGGAAAGGAACAATTTGATCAACTTAATAAAAGAGTATAGAGATGTGTTGGCCTTTAGTTATGATGAGCTTAAATCCTACCGGGAGGATTTGTTTCAACACACTATTCCCCTCACAGAAGAAACTAAGGAGGTCAAACCTTTTCGACAAAAACTTAGGAGAATAAATCCTAAGTTGGCCCCCATCGTGCAGAAGGAACTTCAAAAGATGTTAGCAGCAGGGATCATAGCACCTACAAGACATTCATCTTGGTGCTCCAACTTAGTTGTGGTCAGAAAGAAGAATGGGTCAGTTAGAATATGTATAGATTCTAGAAATATGAATACATCATGCCTCAAAGATAATTACCCATTACCCGGCATGGAAACATTGCTTCAAAGAGTAACAGGATCAGGAATGATGTCCATGTTGGATGGCTTTTCTGGTTATAACCAGGTGTTGGTAAGTAAGGAGGATCAACACAAGACTATATTCACCACACCTTGGGGTACCTATAATTTTTTAAGAATTCCTTTTGGCTTACTGAATGTAGGTGCTAGCTTCCAAAGAGCCATGGATTTTTCCTTCAAAGAACTTATAGGAAAAATAATCGAAATATATCAAGATGACTTAACTAATTTTTCAAAGGAAATATCTAACCACATAAGTCATCTTAGGCAGGTTTTTATAAGATGTCAGAAATATGGTATTTCCTTGAACCTCGCCAAGTCAATCTTTGGAGTTGATGAAGGCAAGTTGTTGGGGCACATAATTTCTAAGGGTGGTTTCAGGGTTGATCTTGAGAGAGTTGAAGCCATTAAGAAATTCCCCTTGCCTCAGAATATAAAATCTCTCCAATCTTTTAATGGCTAGATCAATTTCATAAGAAGGTTCACCCCAAATTTACCAGAATTAATGAAACCTCTAAAAAAATTATTAAAGAAAGATGCTAAGTTTGAGTGGATGGATGAAGGGAAAGTTGCATTCAATTCTATCAAGGATTCCATATCCATGTCCCCAGTCTTGATCAGTCCAGATTATTCCAAGGAATTCCAGATATTTTCCTTTGCCTCTGAGGACACCATTGCCAGTGTTTTGCTTCAAAAGAATGAGGGACAAGAGCAACCTATAGTGTTTATGAGTAGAGCCTTGCAAAATTTAGAGTTGAAGTATACCACCATGGAGAAACAGGCCTATGCTCTTTTCAAGTCCCTTAAACATTTTAGAACTTATGTAGGTTACTCCAAAATCATTAGGTATGTACCCCATGTAGCTGTCAAGGATATCATGTCTCAACAGGACTGTATAGGAATCATGGGTAAGTGGGTTTCAAAGATTCAAGAATATAGTTTGGAGATAAAACCTACTAAGTTAATTAAAGGACAGGGTCTTGCAAAGATTTTGGCCCAAGGAAATGAAAAGGCCTTAGGAATAATCTGCCAGAACAATGATTTAGAACAAAGTGTATCAGATGAGCTTCAGAGATTAAAGTAGCACCCTTGGTACATAGACATCATATTCTTCCTCCGCAACCTTACTTGTCCCGATCACTTACTTGGCCATAAAACAAGGGAATTAAGGTTAAGAGCAACTAAGTATTGTTTGAAAAAAGATGGTTTGGGTTGGAGAAACCCCGATGGTTTGATACTTAGATGTGTCGATGAACCTGAGTCCAAAAAACTCATGGTTGAGTTCCATTTAGGATTTTGTGGTGGATATTTTGCAACAAGAACAACCGCCCATAAAATCCTTAGAGCGGGTTACTATTGGCCAAACCTATTTTCAGATGTGCACAAGGCTGTCATAGTTTTCCCCCAGTATCAGTTATTCACCAAAAAGCAACAAATGAAAGCCTTGCCTTTAAATCCAATAGTAGTCCAAGCCCCTTTCCAACAGTGGGGGCTTGATTTCATCGGTTAGTTCAAAGATAACTCAATCAATGGTTATTCTTCAATTCTTACTGCCACTGATTATTTTACCAAGTGGGTAGAGGTGATACCCACCAAGAAGGAAACCGATGCTATAGTCATGGATTTCTTGGAAGATAAGATTATCACAAGATTTGGTGTGCCATCCAGAATCATCATGGATAATGGTCTGTGCTTTGTTTCCTCTGATATATCATCTTTCTATTTCAAGTACATCATTGTCCTGTCCCACTCATCTAATTACTACCCCTAAGGAAATGGTCTAGCTGAATCAAGTAACAAGAACTTAATGACCATAATCAAGAAAATTATGGGTGACAATAAGAAGGCTTGGGATAGCAAGATCAAATTAGCATTATGGGGTGACAAAATCACCAATAAAAGTTCAACTGGGAGGAGCCCTTTCAAAGTGGTCTATGGCTTAGATGTCACCTTACCAGTCCATTTAAAGCTTCCAGTTTATCAGCTTCTCCAAATCTTCAGCTCAAATCAGTAGGCCATTCAGAACAGAATAAACCAGTTGATCAAGTTAGATGAAAGTCGAAGAAATTCCCTTGACCAAAGTATTAGAAACTCAGACAAGGTCAAGAGAACCTTTGACAAGTCTACCTAGCCAGGATCCTTCCAAGTAGGTGACATAGTGTTGCGTTGGGACAAACATCGGTAGAAATCTGGGAAACATGGAAAGCTTGACAGCTTATGGTTGGGACCATACATCATCGATGAAATAGCAAGAACAAATTCCTTCTATCTAAATGACCTAGAAGGAGAAAGGTTGAGCTTGCCAGTGAATGGTTTCCTCCTTAAGTTGTTTTTCACTGAGATAGTTTGAGGCCTTTATTGGCATCAGTGGTTTCAGGGCCAATTTCTAAACCTTTCCTTGCATGTATTTCTAAATTTCATATATCATATTGTTGCATTATAGTTATTTTGTACCATGTTTGAAATTTTTTCTTTGTATATTAGTTTTGTAAAATATTCCCTTTTGCACATCATAGACTAATTATGTACATTAGTTTGCTTTTATAAGTTAATTTTTTATATATATGTTACTAACAAAACTCTAATTGCTATGCAAGACCCAGAGATTTCGAAGTTCTCACATCCTCTCCTTTGAACAAAAAATCAGTCAGAGAATGTGTCCCTAGATGGATCCAGAATGTTACCACCTAAGTTGTACTTAGTGGTTTTTTATCAAGTGAGCCCGATGAATCGGACAAGGATAAATTATTCGGAATTCATAAGACCTTTGGGAGTACTTCTGGGAAGTGCTTGTTGTACTATATCACATGTTCATACCCCATGGGGGAGTTGTAGTAAATTTTCTAGTATGATAGTGTCTGTAAAAGAATCGGTCTCTTAGACTTTATTTGTCAATCCAATCAGCCCGGGGTGTTTTTTCCCTTGGTTATTATTGGTTGTTGAATAAACGACTGATAATTTCTGAGTTTTTCACTCCATACCTCCAAAGTTGGGGTGGTCGGCTTGGAATTTAGGACTATTGAGGTTATTAGAGTCTATGTTTCAATGTATAAACATGCTAGACATCATAGTTGAGTCATATGAACATGTCTAAGTCCCCCTAGGTTTTTTCATTTTTTTAATTTTTTAAAATTTTCAGTGTTTTTTATTAAAATTTAATTTTTCCAAAACTTAGGCTATTTTTTAATAGTTTAATTGGAAAAATTGATTTTGTAATAAAAGTGGGCCAAATAATTAGTTTCAGTCATGTAGGTGCTCATTTTCAAGCTAAGAGCACCATGTAAACCCATGGACCCACTATCTCCTAGTTTTGAGTGATTTTTCATCACTTGGGTCAGAAATCCCCAAAAAATCAGTTATTAATTATTTTAATTAATAAATTGGTGAATAATGGAGCAAATCCAAAATCATAGATTAGTGGATTCTCAGCCAATTTGATTGAAATCAGTAAGATCTGAACCATATTGACTAGATCTGACAAATCCTTGACTGAAGGAGGTGATCAAATTAGATCTAGAGTTGATCTTCAGTAGCCTTTAGGGGGAATTGTCCCCTCTCTCTCTCCTCCACACATGTGGGCTCTCCTGGGATCTTTGTGGACTGATGAGTTGGTTTATGGGTTGATGTGTCAGCTCAATCAAGCCCTTGATTGACAAGTAGGCTCAGTTCAGCTTCAGATCTGCATTGATTGACTCTCCATCAGCTGATTTGATCTGTCTCCTTGGGATGTACGCCCCCCCTAGGATGGATCTCCTGGTTTTTGTATAAATCAAAGCCCAAGCAGCCTCTTCCAAGCTAGTTAGAACTGGGATTGAGGTGTCATTGCTCTTGTATTATATTGTTTATTATTCTAGAATAAAGAATCTTTGGAGGCAATACCTATGGTGTAATGCTCTTCATGTGTGGATGGTGATTGTCAAATTCTTATGAGGTATAATCTGTGTTATTTATCACTACTTTTGCTAGTTAATTGTTGGCCTTAAAGGAGAGAGCTCCATCCTGTTAGGGTAATATTTTATTCTAGTTTGAGTTATGCTCTTACTGCTGCTTGTTTCATATCTATTGGATTTGTATGTATTTTAAGTTTAATTGTATGCTTTCCAATTATCTCTTCCAGCAGCACCTATGTTTTAACCATCTGTTTGTGCAAGAATTTCTAAGTTGCAAGTGATATCACTTGTAGAAGAGGTTGATCTGCTTTGCATCTTCCCCATATTCAATATCTTTTGAATGACATAGTCCCTCGGTGTTCCACCAAAGCAGACTCCAAAGCCCAACATTCCCAGGCTTCCAAAGCTCTTTCTCTCTCTTCCTCCAAAGTCTTAATTTCTCTTCAAATTGGTTACTTTTAAAGAATCCTATTGATTATATCTATCTCACAAAGAAAATTTCATATAGATCTAGTTAGTAAGATCCTTTCTTGAGTTTATATCTCAATTCTGTTTTGCATATAAAGTCATATTTTAAGAGATCTAGCTGAAATTATCTTCTTTTTTGCAAGCATTTTAAAGACAATTTGTAGCTTTCTTTTAAGGTAGTTTCCTTTGCTGTACTTTAAAGTTTCATATTCTGCAATAAAATTGCACATATCATTGGCTTCCTAAATAGCAAGCCAATATCCAAAGGAAAAATTACTTTCCTTGGTTCCTTCTTTTGCAAAACTAGATTACCCCAACTTAACAAATTTTTACTTAGTTTTTTTTTCAATAACTAGTGTGGTGACCCAAAACACTTTTAAAGTCGGTTTAGGCACATTTGATTTTAATTTCTCACTGTTTTTTAGCAGGTATAACAAAAAAGAGAAGGATACTCTACCCAATTTCCGACTCTTGGACGAACCAGAGCTTCCCGGAAGCATCCCCCAACGCTGTGTTTTAATTCTAGCTTGTTACAAGCTTGTTGTAAGCCTTTGGATCCTAGATAACAAGGAACAAAGTGCATCAATTTCAATTTTCTGATATTGTAAATTTATGCTAATAAAAATAAAAGTTCCTTTCGAATAGGCTCTTTCGAGGCTATTCACCATCCCCCCTAGGGGGATTTGCGTCTGTGTTAATTTTTTACTTTTTGTTCATCTATTTTCAATCTATGTAGTTCTAATATGCAGAGTAGTATACTTTAATTTATTATCATTTCCATATTCCATATCTAATATTTCAAAGTAATATTAATACTTACCCCATGACTTCCCGATTGACCCGAAAGGGGAAAGAGATGCGTGGTAGGACTAATTAGAAAACCGGAATTGTGTATCTTTGTTTTCCTTTTCATCAATTGTTTCATAAGATATAATAAAATTAACCCCTCCTTGATTCCCCAATTGAGATCCACTTGGATTGAAAGAGGTTCCTGGAGGGTTTTCTTTTTAACAACAACACATATCTTAAAATTTACTAAAATTGACAAGACTCCGGTGTGTTGCTCTGCACTTGGATGCGGTTCGTCCGACCACTCAAGCTGCATCAAAAGTACTTGAGTGACTAGAATAATTAGGATTCACTCTCCCAAATTGACAAACCATCAAGTGAAAATCCAACACCTAGATCAAACCATTACGATGGAAAAATACCCAAAGGAAGCAGGAACTCCTAAAAAGTGACCTCGGGGCGTCGATCTCTATTACACCTATGGGTGCATTATGAACAATAGCATCAGAGACTCCATTCAAATCACATATTCCTTATGGTTAGTCATGACAGTTTAGGTTTGGACATACTCCAAGTATTCTCGGGTATATCTGGAGTCGCTGCCCCCCCCCCTCCCCGCTTTTGCCTAATTTTAATCAACTCATATTTCACATTAACTTAAAATGTACCAAGAGGAAATCACAAAACATTCACTCCAAGCACATGCAGGTACAATGATTATCTTTTGACACCATTTTAAGGCACTGGTTATTTTCTTGCTATATATATATATATATATATATTGTGTCTCAGCATTGTGCTTTCGTGTGCTCTTTTTGTATCATGTCATCTATGGTTGTTTAGGGTTAAATTTCAAAGTCCTAAGTAACTCATTCAGCTTAACATCACCATACTAAATAATTTTTCCTTAGTAACTTAATAGGGTCTACCCACCTTGGCATTGTTAGGAGTTGAGCCTAAACAGAGGAGTCAAGAACAAAGTGATAGCCTTGACTCGAGACTTGCCCCCAAGGACACACAGAGTGGCTTGAATATTTATGCCACATGAACTAGGTGTGTGAAAGGTGGCAACGCTCCCCACCTCACTATATGAGGTTATGGTGTCAACAACAAACTCAGTAAAATATTCTTGCAAAATTCTATCCACCCAAAAAGCAACATCCATCGACACAGGGTTTCTTACACTTTTCAGTTGATGAATCAATTAAGGATTCCACTTCGTCGGTTCTCCTCCTTGAAATTTTATTTGTTGGGTTTCCAATTTTGACAACCACTCATGCAACACAAAAGAAAATTCAGAAAAAGAAAATTTTGTGAATATCGATGTACAGATATCGGCCCAACCACCCTATTAGGTTTAAGTGAGACCCTTTACTCTCTTCTTGCGCAAACTCTAATGCTTTAAAATACACCCATCCTTGGATTTTAGCTTCTACAGATGCCACAACATATCCCTCACCAAAATGATTCACGGTCGCAAAAAAAAAACATTTGTTGTCTTATTAATCTCTTCGACCCAAGTTCGATCCCTCCTTGGTGTGAAATAAAGCCCAAGATATCGTCCCAATAGAGAAAGGCTTAGTTGGAAGCACTTGTCATGCATATGTAATCTCACCCAAGATATCTTTCTATGGGTAACTTCCAGAACCAGGTTTCCACAATTGGGTGGGGGATTTCACATCCCTTGGAATGCTACCAAGGGGCTCGATAGAAGCTGATCACTGGGGTATTTATACTTATTACACATAGTTAAGGCTCACTACAACTATCCCTTCAACAAGTATTATAACATCAAACCCAATGCAACATAGGAACATTGGACAATAACAGTGCGACGAATACATATAAACTCATTAATAAGCAAATACATAACCACATATTCACAGTAACGTGTGTATATATATATATATATGCAACTCAATCAAACTCATCATTCACACATTTGACATGGTATCTAATGTGGAAACCCATACAGGAAAAACCACGAAGGTGCTCTTCATCTGGCATTAGAATTATATGGCACTTTTGGTCTGTGCACTAAGCTACTGACTATGCTCTAGATATCTGTTTCTTATCTATACAGACTTCTTCATCCTCTCATGCTCTCTGATCCGACTATTCACTACTATTTTCTACTTAACTCTACTAATGAGCCACACATAGCCTGGATCAACTCAATCTCTCCTATGACTCTGTTGTCAATTTGCACAAATCTCAGATCAACTAACTCTCTTCTACACTCATGTGCACTCAGCTGCAAATTCTTAAACTCCTATCTACGATTCAACACACTAACAAACAAAACAATCAGATTGTCACTAATTGACATCATGTTACTGAATTTAACATGAAAATACCCTCTGGAGGCTAACCTACATACAACTTGGGTTTCTTCTTTTACAGACTCTCAAATTTCACTCTCAGCCGACTTCATATAGTTAGCCAACAAGTTTTATTTCCTAATTTATCGACACATGTCAGTAGGCACTAACAACCCGAATTACAAATGTTCTTTCATACGTGTGACTTACATTACCTCTAGTTGTCCTCGTACCCATGATATTTGTGAATTACTCCAAAAGTGTAGCACCATGTATAAATATAAACATTATAGGTGTAAATAATTCCTTAACTGTAACAAAACATAAGCATTAAATGTATAAATAAATATTGAACATTATTGGACTAAATATATACATTATAGGGATAAATAATAAACATTGCAGGACTAAACATTATTGGGCTAAATATAAACATTACAAGTATAAATAATTCCTTAATTTAGCAGAACATGTGTTACAGGAAAATTTAAGTCCTAGAAACTAGTTCTAGTGAGAAGTGATAGGAAGGTTTACATACATATGGTGACCCGCTTGGAAAAGATGAAATGGACAATTAAATCCATTGTTAAATCCATTCTACAAAGCAATTTTAGGATTCCAAAATCAAGTTTAGGAAAAAAAATAAAAGTACATATGGGTAAGAAACATTATACTATAAGCAGATAGACTTTAGGCCTCTTATTACTTCATCTAAATCACTACTAATTACTTCATTGTCAATTCACTAAGAAGCAATAGGTTTGATGGAGGCAACCAACTTCAAATCTGCATCTATCAACACATATATGAAATTCATCACATTTTAGTATCATTCATCATTCAAGTTGTCAACATTTGCATTGGTTTTTATCGAGCTTTTTTTAACATCAACAAATGGCAACGAAATCTCTAACAATGAAGATTCCGCCTTGAGCTTACTATCTCTACTAGATTCTAACGCTTCCATATATTTCAAAATTTCTTCCACACTTAGATATTTATTATCATTTATCAGCTAAAATTCATTGTCAAATTTGAACATATAGTCAGTTTGATTAAAAAATAGAAATTAATAAGACAACTTAAATTCAACTAAAAATCCAAACACTTACTACAACTTTCTTTTTTTTGGGTCTACAAGCCGCCTCGACCAAAAATATATGCAACTCTCACATTGTTTATTCCTTTCTTTACTTTTCTACTCATTGAGAAATACTCATCAAAGTGCATAGCTTCCATCAAATCCTACCACTATTTGGGAGAACTTGTGCTTATAACTCATTAAATATCATGGAAATTATTGTTAGAGAATTTATCCGATGGTTGGGGTTGAGGCCACCAACATACTAGGGGTTATATAGACAAATCTACAAGGTTCTACAAGCATATATTAAAGGAAAATTTCAAAGGGAGAGAGGATGCATACCTTGTTCTGAAGGTTGATCATATCTTGGTCCTTTTCCAAATGCTTCCTAGTTACATTGCTCCAAGACATGCAACAAATAAATCACCCTTCTTAAAGCACCTTCGACTATTATAAAATCTTATACATGAGCATATATAAAGGCTTAAACTTAAAGCATAAGCAAAATCGATATCATTGCTCAAGAATAATTACAACATGCATAACATAGATATGGAAGGAAACAACTTTCCTTATTAATGAAGTTCTTGGAATGAGTACATATACCTCTATATGATCTGGCGTCCTTGAAACCTGGATCTGAGCCCTCTTTATTGTCTTCTCCAAAAGGAATTCCTCCATCATAACCTTCTCTCCAAAATCCCCCCACCATCCTCTAGCCCCTCTCCTCTTTTTATTTTCCATTGGAAGGAGGATTTACGAGGTTAGGGTGTTTAAGGGAGTTGGGATGGTTTCCAAATCAACCAAAACTACCTTGTGATTAGTTGGTTTTTTATATTAAATAATTTTTAATGGAATACATGAGTGAAAAGAGGGAAACCTCCTTATGGTACATGGTTTTCCTTAAGGAAACTTGCGTATGCAACTCTTGGGATGAATATGCGGGTTGCATGCATGCAAATCACATAGGATACATAGGTTGTCAAGAGGAAAGTTGTGTATATATGCAAAACTCATAACCAAAATGTGTTGATGTTGGAGCAAACAACATGTATTTCAGTTTCAAATCACTTATAGTGTTCAGTCCCTTCTATCAATTTATTAATTTTTTGTGACGACACATTGAGTGTCATTACTCGAACCGAGAAGTGCCAATCATTAGAGGAAATTTGGGGTCTAAAATGGGCCTTATAAGAAAACGTGCCAACAATAAATGTTTTGAGTTGGAATTCAAGAACCAATAGAATTTCAATATAATGAGTCAACCATAATGGTTGAATTGACATATTTGTCATAAAACAAAACTACTTTTTTTGTTCATATTTTTGACATATCTCCCTGTGTTTTTACTCAAATTTCAAGCAGGGGAGCTCGTTGGATGTAGAATTTAATTCCGCATCCAACGAGTACCCACATTGCATAATTTTGATAGACCCCGCTACCCCAAAAACAAGAAATAACTGAAAAAATGTGATGATGATGTCACCATCACATTTTTTCAGGGATTTCTTGTTTTCGGGCTAGTGGGGTCCGTCAAAATTATGCAGTGTGGGTACTCATTGGATGTGGAATTGCATCCAACGATCTCTCCCGCTCAGAATTTGAGTAAAAATACAAGGAGATATGTCGAAAATATGAACTCAAAAAGTAGTTCTTTTCATTCTTCCTCCAAAATTAATAACTATTATTTTAATATTTTAATTATTATTTTATTATTTTAACTATTATTTTATTATTTTCCTTAGGAGGCCCATTTTAGACCTCAAACTTCCTCTAATTCTTAGGTAAAACAAATTCCCCCCAATGTGTGAGGTCATAGGGTAAGGATGGCTGAAATACATTATAATCATAAGCTCAGAGGAATCATATTAGAAAGTTATCCTTAACCAATCCTTTATTGGATACTCACTACTCGACTCACATTGAAGTATCTCTATGATCGTTAAACAACTGGAGGAAATGGAAATATCTTGGAACAACTATTCATTTCTTATCTTCAAAAACAAGGAGTAAGGACACCAAACGAAGCCATGAATTCATTTTCTCAACCAATCTATTAATTTATTATCTACCAATAGCAAGATCATAGATACATACATTAATTCATTCTCTTTACATGGGAAAAGGAGAAAATAATAAATTCATGTCACAGGTGAAGATATCTCCAATGTATGAAGATGCCAAAATATGCAACCAATCCTAGTTGTGATCAGAGCATGCTTGAAGGAAAAAAATGATTTTGAGTTTGTCAAGTATGTTCATTTTTCATCTGATGGTGGACATACCTTTGGATCCATTGATGGTGTGCATGATGTCAGCCATAAAACTAGTGGAGACACTGCTCTTGTTATAGATATAGATCCTTTTAATAAGGAACAAATTTCTCCAAAAACATAAGGCCATTTGGATGTTGCACATGAGATGATCTCATTGGATTCTAACAAAAATGGGACATCCATAGATAAGTTTCCTTCAATGGAGCATGTTAGTGCTCCAGGAAAAGTCATACAACTTTTCACAAGCTTTAGAAATTTAGTATTATTTCATGGTCTAAAACTTAGGACTCTTATCTTACTGGAATGCAAGATATAACTTACATATTATTGTGTAAATTTCACTTATCAGGTCCACTTAGTAATTATCCCATTGGTCATGGCTTCCTTCAGTACATATAATGGGTTTGATAGAGATGAGTTTTTTTATGGATGAATTATATTTATATTTATTTTGCATTTATACTCTTACATACTTTTACAGATGTTGTGACAAATGTTCACTAAACATAGCATAACATGCACCTACGTCCCTTTTGTATACTTCTAGAAATTGATGGAAGAAAGAATATATTTGAGAATCCAATAATTGAGGGAAATACCACATAGATACAAAATGTTTCATTGGATGAAAAAATACCCCCAAGTGAAATTGTTTGTTACATATAACACAAAGTAAAAATAGGACAATTATCTTTTAAACACCAAACTCTACAAACCGTTTTTAATAATATGGAAAGCGCAATTCTCATCTTGTCATGGCCTACACCTGAGGCCATAAAAAATGTTCGAAATGATACAAGTTTATAAATAATGAAATCAAGAATCATGTAGATTCATACAAACTATGGGAAAAGGTCTTTCGAGCTACTAAATTATTAGAATTTGAATGCCATTTAGATCTTCAAGTAGATAGTTCTAATAATGTTTGCAGCAAATAGATGGAGAATGAAGATACAAAATGAACAAAACAAACCACATAGGAATCAAACAAGTATTGCTAAGGAATTTGCAGTATCATTCACAATAATAATATCCGATGTTACAATAGTTTACATAGGAATAACTTGAATGCATGGGATATGAATTCGAATCTCCCAAGTGGATATCACTGTATCTAAATGAATCTCTAACTCATGGTCTCTCAATCAATATGAGAGTCCAAAATCAACTTCTAGATGTTGAACCAACTCAAACAAACAGTGATAGCTAGTTAACTCAGTGCAACTGAGTGTAGTAGGTGGGAAAAGGTTCCTACTCCATATGCATCCATGCATTATCCATGCAAGACATGTGCTAGCTAACTGTTTGTGAACTAACTGAAAGTAATTGGGGGCTAATTGAGACTAACTAGTACTAACTCCAACTAACTAAAGTAGGTTGGTGTTGGGACTCCTAGTGGCTCCTAAAATGTAGGGATTGGTATAAGAGGTGCCCAAACTGATGCATGTGCATGTAGTAAGTGGAAGTTAACCTCTAGCCGTGTTCCCCACACTCCAGTGACTGGTACATGTGTCCCCATTAGGTCAAGTGGACCCAATTAATTAATTAAGGTTCCTAAGTTAGGATAATTAATCTAATAGATAGTATGGTCAAGGGAGGATTAATAATCCTAAAACCCCCTTTGAATCCTAACATGGAAACTGTGGGCCCTAGTAACAAGACCATAGGTCACCCAGATACAATCTAAGAGACATGAACAAAAAATGTTGCTTAATACAACCGAGGAAATAAGGGGAAAACTCAGGGGAACCCCCCCCCCCTCAAAATAAGCAAGAAATAGAAAACTGCAAGCTATATTTAAAAGAAAGAAGCTTCCTCCTTAGAAAAATAACTTGAGAAAAAAATACTGCTGCAAAATTGTAGCTCTATGCAGCAGCATGGTCCATCAGTGGACCTCTCAAAGTACTTCTAAACTGATGACTTTGTTTGTCTCTGCTGGATGGTGAAGGTAGGGAATGATCAAATATCTTCTTCTGTGGGCCATTTAGATGATCATTCGCCATCATCAAGTAGCATCAACTTGGAACTTTGCTACACCATACTGTAGAGAGAGAATCTGTGAGAGATAATGTAGCATGCTCATTTTGATACTAGGACCTTGTTCTTCTTCTATCTTTTGGATCTACAACACCATTTACAACTGCATCAGTAAAATTTTGGGCCCATCTGGGCTTAGGATTCTCATTAGGAATAGGTACTGGATCTGGATCTCGAATCTCTTGAGATTCAGTCTCAATAACAAGATCATGCTGAATGTGATTTTCTTCACCTGAATCTGAAACCTATAGCACATCATCATCATCATCAAAAATAGGTGGAAAAATAGTTATACCTTCCTATGTTGTTGGAGGAGTATCATGCAGCTAATCTTCTTTGAAATGGACACTTATTTCAATGAAGCATCTTCTGGTAGCAACCTCCATCAGTTTGTAAGATTTTACATCTTCTGCATATCCTAGCAGAATGCATTCTCTACTTTGGGCTTGGAAGGCCTTCCTCTTGTTAAGTGGTATTCTGGCCCAAGCTTTGGAATGAAAAAATCTCAGATGAGAGACATTGGGATTATACCCATGCAGTCCTTCGAATGGAGTGACCCCAACCACTGACTTGTGGGGAACCCTATTCTACAAATATGAAGCATAGCTTCAGCCCAAAGAGAATGAGGTAGATGCTTGGCATGGAAAAGGCATGTTTCCATCTCTTTCAGTGATCTGTTCTTCCTCTCAGCCACACCATTATGATGTGGTGTGTATGGGACTGAGTGTTCCATTCGAATCCCCTCTGATCATAAATACTATGGAAATATGCTTTGATGTACTCTCATCACTTATCATACCTTATTGATTTGATATTCTTATTGAAATTGTTCTCAAGCATATCTTTAAGAACTTTAAAAGTCTCAAAAAATTCTGATTTTTGTTTCATGAAGTAGATCCAACAGTACCATGAACAATCATCAATAAAGGTGAGGAAGTACCTGCAACCATTAGTGGACTTTGTCGACGTATGTCTTGCTACATCACTATGTATCAAATCAAGTGTAGAGACAACTCTATGTGCCTTCCCAACATCATACTTCTTTTCTGGATCTACCAAGCAACCAACACATACTCCATTGAAAGTTTGGATGGAGGGAAAGCCTTCAACCAGTTTATCATTGTGGATTTGCTTCAGATATTTGAAAATGAGATGGACAAATCTCTCGTGCCAAATCTTGCTAGTGTTGTTAGCATGAGAAAATAAAGCTGTAGGAGGAGAAAAAGGTAAGAAATATGAGAACTCATAAGCTTTGGTAGAGTGATTTGCACCACCTTTCACTACAAGCTTTCCAGTGGACCTTTCTGTAATCTCAACTGATTCTGAATCGAATGTAACTCTCTTGGGAGAGATTTTATGTGTCATATGGTAAAAAAACAACATTTTAGAAGCAAGGGAGGGGACATTCTTGAACTCACCATTATTTTCTCTGACCGAGGCCCTTCTTTCTGCTGGAATATGGGAATCATATCCCATGTGAATGTTCAGCCCCTTTGTTAGTGAGAGGGTAGAGAAGGATTGTTTGGAAGCAACCATGTGGTTGGAGCTCCAGAATCTATTATGTATACTGAGGATGGAGATATAGTTTCTTTCAAATCATGACACATTTTAGTATCTTCTGTATTTGGTTCTTCATTAGGATTCTTTTCTCTTGGGGAAGCAATGTTATGCTTCTTGAGAAGAGCTGACATTTCATCAATTTCTTTCCTCATACAATGATCTTTGAGATGGTACCCCTTTTCACAATAGGGACATAAATTCTTTTCAAACTTCTTATTCTTAGAGCCATAGGCCCCTTCGAAAGCTTGTTGATTTTGTTTAGGCTTTGAATTAGTTGCCTTTGGCTCCTTATTATTTGATTTCCCCTTTGCTTGCACTTTGGAGGAGTAAGAAACTAGGAGAGATTGATATTTGGATGACTATATGACTCCCATTCTCATCAATTTGTCTTACTCCTTGATTAAGGACTCGAAAAAATAATCTAAGGAAGGTACCTTCCAATCAGGAAAGCTTTCCCACTTGGAATGAAATATGGAAACAAATATAGAATACTTAGGGCCTAGTTTTCTAAGTATGGAAAGGAAATTCTTCTCATCCTTCTGCTCTATTCCGCATTGTCTGTACTAGAGTACTAGAGACTTGAATTTAGTAAATAATTTTTCAATAGTCTTCAAACTGGTGGGATGCAAAGATACCAACTCATTCTCCAGAATGTGTCCCCGAAGCTCCTCTTGTTTGTTAAACAAGATATCAAGATTCTCTGAGGATTATCTAGGAGTCCTCAAGCCTTCTATGTGGAAGAGGAGATATCTAGAGATATCTGGAGCTTCTCGACATGAACATGTTTTGAGGGTCCTTCATTCCCTCTCCACTGCTCTGAATAAATCCAGAGCTAGAAAATTTTCATAGGGCACTTCTGTGGAAACCCAGTTGCTTCTGATGTTCAATGGAGAGAAACAAAAATGAAACCTTCCTCAGAAGGCTTTGATACCATATTAGAATTTTAATTCCATTTAGATATTCAATTAGATAGTTCTAATAATTTTTGCAGAAAATAGATGAAGAATGAAGATACAAACTGAATAAGACAAACCACACAGGAATCAGACAAGTATTGCTCAAGAATTTACAGTATCATTCACAATAATAATATCTAGTGTTACAATAGTTTACATATGAAGAATTAGAATGCATGGGATATGAATTTGAATCTCCTAAGTGGATATGACTATATCTAACTGAATCTCTAACTCATGGTCTCTCAATCAATATCGGAGTCCAAAATCAACTCCCAGATGTCCAACCAACTCAAACAAACAGTGACATCTAGTTAACTCAGTGCAACTAAGTGTGGTAGGTGGGAAAAGGTGCCTACTCCACATGCATCCATGCATTATCCATGCAAGACATGCACTAGCTAATTGTTTGTGAACTAACGAAAAGTAATTGGGGGCTAACTAAGACTAACTAGTACTAACTCCAACTAACTAAAGTAGGTCGGTGTTGGGACTCCAAATGGCTCCTAAAATTTAGGGATTGGTCTAGGAGGCACCCAAACAGATGCATGCACATGCATTAAGTGGTAGTTAACCTCTAGCAGTGTTCCCCATACTCCAGTGACTGGTACATGTGTCCCCACTAGGCCAAGTGGACCCGATGGTACTAATGGACCCAATTAATTAATTAAGGTTCCTAAGTTAGGCTAATTAATCTAATAGATAGTATGGTCAAGGGAGGATTAATAATCCTAACATAAATAACTATAACCAACAATCACCCACCAATGTGAAAACACTATCAAAAAGGTCATGCTAAGGTTGGTTCAATTGTTTTGAAAAGAAATTGAATTGGGGGAGGGATTTGGGGCCTTTCATTTCCCTCATCTCCCAAAGTACAAAACTAGGGGCTTGAATAATGTAACAACCCAAAAATATAACCAATGAAAAGTGGCATATATAACTTTGATTGAAGCTTCAATGGTAGATTATAAATAGTCAAGTTAAAACAAGGCATAGAAGCATGTGTACTCAAACTTGAATGCACATAGCAGGTGTCATATTATTACTCTCTTCGACCCAGGTTCGTCCCCTCACTAGTACATGTGGACCCTTTTCCCATGGAAAATCATTGATATTGCAACACTTTTGCATTGCTGTAGCGATGAACCTAACCCCTTTTGTGGGAAAACTTTCATCCCTGTAGCAACACTTGCCACAGTTCGTCGCTATAGTGACAGAAAATACATGAAATTTAAGGCCCATAGTTCATCGCTATAGTGACATAGTTGTATGTTTAAAAAAAATTTAATCCAAGTATTCTTTTTTGTTGTTGCAACGAGGGCCCATCACTATAGCGATGAAAAGTCCTTGCAAGTTCCCGCAGATTTTCTAGGTATTTTTCGTCGCTATAGCAACAAAGATGCCTATTTAAAAAAGAAAAATGTTATACGTATAACATTATGCAAACCATTTCAAGGGAATATTCTAACCATATGCCAACCATTTCAAGGATTTCTTCCTTTTTCTAGAAACCTTCTCAAACATATCCACCAAGTGACCAAATTGGATCAAGATGCCATCTAAATGAAAAAATGTCACTCCATAAAACAACCTCCAAGTAAAAAAAAAAATCTTCATAAAATAGGGCATGGACCATGTGAAAAACCACCAAGGTGGACCATCTCAATGGGTAACCTATAAACATGGAATACCTCTTATGAAATGGTGTATAAAGGATTATTATCTTTCCATAGTAAGGTTGGACGTTTTTATAAGCTTGTCAAAGATCCCATGCTAGAGTGTTTCTTCTAATTGTTGAGGGATTAGGATAAGTTGTGTGATGCTTTCAATGATCATTCACATATGAACTGGACCCTCCTCCAAGGTTGGTGACTTTTCTACTAACATGATTTGTTCAGCAGGTCCCTCAACATTTATGCACATAAGGCTATAATAGTTGAGTTCCCCTTTACAATATCGCACATGATATCCAAATTAAAACCATTCATGGGCATGAATTCTCCACAACAAGCATGTCGGGTATTTTCCTTCCTTCACATATTGTTGGAAAGGAGAGTTTTGTGATAATTTGTTCAAGATGAAACTGCTTTAGGAAAACACACAACACTCCATATCTTCTTGTTCAATGCAAATTTATGGCTAATGATGTTTATGTTTGTTTGAAGTCCTATAGTTTACCCATAACTTATTTTGAAGTTTGGTCGATGTTTCTATAGTGTATAACCAGGTTTGTTTCCCACTGAACCTTCCTCAAAATATAATTACCGATCAAATGGGGATCTCAACGATGATGAAAATCCTTCTCATGTTCTTACAAATCCTATTCAAATTGTTTCATGTTGCTACAAACTAAGACTGGGGATGTTATGGGTACTCATAATCATGTTTTGCATGTTGATTAGGGATGGATATACTCCTTTTTTATGGTTGTTGGTGAGTGTTATATGCTCACAACTAGCATTAAAGTACTCAGAATTGATTTTTGGTCTTTTATACTATTGCATGAAAATAAAAGAGTGCCATAACTATTGTAACTTGTTGATGTGTGCAAAAAATTGCTTCTTCATGGGTGTTTGATGTCTGGAATATGCCTTAAACAACCTATATTTGCATGAAGATCCCATTTGGGAGCTAGGAAATGTCTAGAATGCTAAAAGGAATTTTCCACTTTTGCATTAGGCAGACCCATGAAAATATGGGGTAACACCTCAAAAGTGGAATATCCTCCATAGATTTGTTCCAATGCTTCTCCAATTATGTAATACAATAGGCCATCTAAGTTAAATCTCTCAACCTTAATACGCTATAACCATGCCAAAGGACTAGAAAATATCACACAAAGGGTCTCAAAATTAGAATGGTTCCTTCATAATGGCATAAATATGCATCTAATCATCCTCCAAGGATTGAATTCTCCTTAAGGGGACCATTAAATTGATGTTCCCATGCATGAATTAAGATGAAAGGAGCCTTCAAAGGTTGACTTTCCTCCATAGAGAGATATGAAAGAAATCAAATGGAGGGAACCTTATCATTCATCATTCATATGTTGTCCAAAATATCCTAGGACACTAAATTCTAGTATCTAAAGTATGACAAGGAAATTTGATAAGGTTGAATGCTAGAATTTAAAAAAGTGATGTGAAAGGGCCTCAAAAGGATAAAGTAATGTTCTACACCATGCAAATTCGCTTCAAGGAGGATGTCTTGCACTCTATTCATCAACTTAATGTTGAATATGCTAAACCATACCTTCAAACATCCTTCAAATCCTCATAGCATGGGATGGAACATTTAGAGAAGGTACAAAAAGAGTCAAGTATTCAACATGGTTTCTCTAATATGCAATCAATCTAAAGTGTGGATTGACCCACCTGAATAGCATAACATAAACATATAAGGGTCCCTTCTAGGGTGGGAATTAGATTGAGGGCTTGTAAAATAAGGCCAATCAACTAAGAACTAAGGATTTTGAATGAAATAGCACAAAGAAAAAATAATTATTCCCTAACAAAACTACATTACTGCCACTTCTTGTGCACAAGCCTGCCAATACTGGAGAAATTGCTACCCAAAATGCTTTTTCATGCCCAGAATTAAGGATAAATACTTTCTATTTCAACCAATCTTCTTACAGTCTACCCATAAATGATTTTTTAGGGTTGGAATGAACTCAAATCGTTGCTTCAAGGCTTATAATATCCCAATTTTCTCTTTACTAATGTTCCTAGGACTAGGAAGGTACGTGCTACCCGAAATCATAAAACAATGACCCAGGAATGCCCAGAATATGGATATTTTCTCCTGTTAAAAAGTGAAGTATGAACAAATCTAAAAAATTGCACCAGTTTCCCTCCAACAAACCCTCACAAGTTCTACACATTGTTTTTTAGATCATTTATGGGGTTATTTTTAGAGTTGATCAATTCTAAAATGATGATTCAATACCCAGAAATAGTGATGATAGAGACCATCTTATAAACTTTTGAATATCCTTTCATTTTCTTTTCAAACTAAATCCCCTTTTCAAATCCATTGCTACATCAACCATCTTCATGAAAGTTCTGAAGCGAGCCACTATTTTTTATATTGTTAAGTGATTATACTAATGGCTTGATTTATATCCAAGCCTGTAGGGATACAAACTGGTTTGAGGCTTTTACATAATTGAATTTCCCAGGAACACCAGAAAAACCAATAATGAATATCATGCTAAATAGATTATATTTATTCCTTCCTCCTTTATTCCACGGTTTTGAGTACATGGCTTTTAGAGCATTTGGAGAAGTAAAAACTCAAAACTAAAGGACACATGAATTGCTACCATATTATTGAGGACATTTTCTCATGAATTGGATGGTCACTTTCAAGTGTTTTCTTCACCTTCTTGTCAAGATTTCTTTCAGGATTTTGGGAAGTTTCATTTTGATGTCATTGAAAAAAAATTCCATCCAAGAAACCCTATATTTTTGGATGCATGTGTGGGTAAAGGATCAGCTCTTGAGCCATTTTTAGGGCTGGAAATGAGATAGTATAGAAAAGTTTTGTCGCATATTTTCCTAGCCATCTTCACTATCTCAGATTTTGGAAATTTCATATAGTTTTGCACACATAAAATTGTTTTTGCATTATGGAAATGTTGTTGAACAACAAGATAAACAAATTAGTCATTTCCAGCAATGTAATACGATTTTGAGCCCATAAAATTGTTTGGTTCAAACTGATGTTTAACGAGAAGTATAAAACCAAACATTGCTGAAAAAAAATATTTTTCTACTTGGAAGATGGCAACATAATCCACATTTGAAAGCTGAGCACTCAATGAAAGAAAAACAAAGTACACCTATAGTATATTATTCAAATACCTATAGGTGGCAAGGTCTATTTCAGACCTATATAAGTAACATTACCATCACTTCAAAGAATCATTGTTTAAGATCATTCTAATATGTTAAAGGTCTCAGGGGGTCGAATATGAGATTTTTTATGACATGATTCCTTGTCTCTTTGGGTTACCATTCAATACACATTCCTATAGCATAGTTGAGGGAAGAATGTTGATGTATCTGTAACTTCAGAATGTATTCACTTGTATATCTTATGTATTGTGCCCCAATTTTTATTCTGAGAAGTATCTATAATGTAATTGAGTCATGTCATGCCCTGATGCTCCGATCAGGAGATTCAATAATGTAAACAAGTCATGTAAAGTCATTGAGGTTAAACCTCCATTGTAAGTCAGGGAAATAGTCCCCACATTTGTGTCAAGGTTAACCCTCCTAGTTAATCGGAGAGCAAAGTCCACACAGTTGTGGGGAACTAGGGTTATTAGACTTTCCTAGAGATGTTGGCTCTAGTAAGTAATTTTTAAGTGGGGATGACATGTTAAAGTGGACATTAAGTTATCGGAGGAATATAAATAGAGAGTGATCCTCTCTATTTATCACACACACACTCACTCATTGGGGTGCATGAGTGAGAGAGAGAAGTTGCTAGGACAAGAGAGAGACTACTTTTGTCGAGAGATAATATTTATGTTTTCGGGTTTTAATTTTGGTGCTGATTCTATTTCTTAGGAAGTTGCGAGGTTTTATCCTTTATGATTACCCTAATGAAAATTATTTCTGTCTTTTGTCTCTTTTGTTTTATTGTTTTTCATGTTATTCTCTCAGTTAAAAATCCTAATATCATAATCCTAGATTGAATGATAAAAATCTAACATGGTATCAAAGCTAACCTGAGAAGAAGACATTATGCAGCTGCAGAAGCTATGGATTCTTAATTTTTGGGTCTCTCTCCACAATAGATCAGCAAAATTATGCTAGGCTGACTCTCCATTGAAGGGCGCATCTTTCTGTCGAAGCGGAATTCGATTCCGAGCATTTTTCAGTTTTTGGTGTAGGAAATTAGGGCTTCTTACAGAAGAGGAATTTTTGAGTGATCCTGGCATAGGATTTCTCTCCTAATAAAAATCAAAGTTTAGAGACCTGGGTCAATATTTTTGGTTGGGTGAAACTCTGGGAAAGTCAAACCCTAGTTTGACCCCGAGCTGGAAAAACCCTAAATACTAAAAATGATACGTTTTGGTACATTTGCTATATCTTGGTATTGGAGAAGTATTAGGAGCTAAACATTTCATAGGTCAAATATAAAATCCTTATTTACACTGTGTCCAAAACTCAGCCTTATATTCTCCATATTCTAGGAGATATAATCCCTCCAAGTTAGGGTTCCATCCTCTTCCAAGATTCATCCCTAAACAGGACACCTGGGGAGAATTTATATATCTCGGGATGAAAAGGTCCAAATGAAATTTATGAAGATGTTACAAAAATTTTAGGGAATATAATTTATGTGTGCCAATTTTTGGACCCAAAAGATGAAACAGTGACATGTGGCAGTCCGTACAACTTTGCTGTTCTGAACAGTCCTTTAACAGGTCGCCTTGGGAAAATGATCATAAGTCCCAATTGGGGAAACCAATTATGATGAAACCTATGGTTTGGGAACAAAAACAGGTGAGGATACTTCAGTGTGAAGTTTTAAACACCGAGGATTAGTAATGTCAGAGATATCACATAAACAGTATCAGGAATTTCTGCAAAAGAAATTTGAAATCTAGGGCTTCTTGTTCCGGGAGCTTCCCTCCACTATTTTCAGAAAAGGAGTACATTGGATAGCTCACCTTGAAGAGATGTATATTTCTATCCAATAAGATCTGAAATATTTCAATTTTTGAAAATTAGGATTTCTCTGACAAACCCTAGATCAGCCAGCTCCGGAACCAGGATGGACACCTCAAATCGGTAAGATCTAATCTTTCGCTATTTTCATTTGAGGTTCGCATTTAAAAGTGATCTATCACATTAGCTTGATGATAATATTGGTGAATTTGACAAGTTCCAAGGATGGAATTATATGATCTCTCTAAAGAAAATGAATTGGACAACTACATAAGTAGAGAGGTTACAGTTCCAGAGGGAGATGAGGCTAAAAGCCTTACACCAGAAGAACTTGGTCAAGGCCAAGAAGATCATTGTTGATTCAATCACGGATCACCTTATACCACAAGTGTCTTCCCTAAAGACACCTAAAGAGATGTTTGATTCCTTTACCAAGATATTTTAAGGGAAGAGCACAAATCAGAAGATGACGTTAAGAAATCAGTTGAAGAATGTGAATATCGAGAATGCAGAGACCATACAGTCATACTTTACAAGGGTCTCTCAAATCAAAGAACAAATTGTAGAAGCAGAAGAAGAAGTGGATAATGAAGAAGTGGTGATAGCCACCTTAAATGGCTTCCCAGGATCATGAGATTCATTCATGCGAGGAATGTGTGTAAGAAGGAACTGATTACTTTCAACAGACTCTGGGAAGAAGAAGAAGATCGACTCATAATAAGAGAAGAGAATATGGGAGAAACATAAGATCAATCTCTCACCATCCAAAGAAGATCCCTCAAGCAATGAGGAATATGAAGAAATCAACTCTTGAAGAACCTCTTATCCATCTTAGCATTTGGATAAGAAGCGATGCTATTATGAATGAAGAATATGATGAAGTTGAAGGCTCAAGAAGGAGTCTACCCATGAAAAAAATAAGTATAAGCATTCAATTGTCATTTAATGATATTGTTTTGTTATGCATTTGTTTATATTCAGTTAATGTATTATGCATGATAGAATGTTTGCATTAATGATAGTATACTACTAATATGCATGTGATGGGTAAGTAGCTCATGGTGTTATACAACTCTCCATTGCTTCTTATCTAGAATGAAACCTCTTTGCTGACATATTGGATTAGTGCACAATCTCAATGTTGTCCTGGTAGAGATGGAAGGCATCTAGAAAGTTTCCATGAGATATGGATGAATGTTGTATTGGCTAAAATAGTTGCATGATCATATATTTATGCATAAGAATTTTCCATTATGAATATTCTTTATGAAATGTTTCTAACCATACAAATGCATTTGACTTGTAGGAAAGATCACATACATAATCTCCTACAAGCAAAGAAGGATGAGACTTGTTCCAAAGAACAAGTGACGACAATTCAAGATGAAGAATAATATGATGAATACAGCGACATCATTGATGCAGAACCTTCCAGCTATGAAGAAGTAACCAAGAAGAAAGGGAAGACCAGTTCAAGAAGAATGATGTCTAGGATGCAATATCGATACATGAAGGGAAGTTCATAGTTCCATAATGCAGTAGATGGAAACATCATGGGATACAAGGAAATATTTGTAGCACGATGCTTCTCACGAAACGAAGGCATAGACTATGAAGATACATTTGTAACCAGTGGGAGTTGAAACATATACATGATGAGATTGATGAAGATATTAAACTTTGCTACAAGGTTGAAGATGAAATTATATACACTAGATGGATACATATAATACTAGTAGCATAGGAAGCTACTTGTCACTCTAGTATAGAATGTTTCAGTGCATAGAGTACAGAAGATAGAGGGCGTATGATGCTCCACTTGAGAGGGAGTGACTATAGAATATCTTGAGGTTCAACATGGTATGATAGGATGGAAAGATTACTGATGACTCTAGGTGTTACTGAGACTAAAAATGATTCTGACCTTTTCTTCAAGGTTGAAGGTGGAAGACCAGTGATGATCCTGTTATATGTTGATGACTTGTTCCTAACAGAAAAGAGGAACTCATTAAATTTGTAAGAAGAATAATTGCTGCCAAGTTCGAGATAAAGGACTTGGGGATGATGCACTGCATTATAGGCATGGAGGTGTGGACAAGGGAAGTATGCGATAGAGATCCTGAAGAGGTTTAGGATGATGGACTACAAGGCCATGACCACGCCTATGGCATCGAACCTAAAGCTATTAAGTGTTGCTTCATCAAAGTCGGTTGATGCCATGATGTATCGTCAAATGATTTATTCCTTGATGTACCTGATGAATATGAGACCAGATATTTGCTTTGCTGTGAACACATTGAGACATGTTCACTTGATGGTTGCAAAGCATGCAGTGAGGTACCTAAAGGGTACAGTTGATTAAGGGCTCAAGTATGAGGCGAATTAGAAGATTAACCTAGAGGGTTATGAGGATTCATATCGGGAATGCAGTGCCATTGATAGGAACATCACTTCGAGGTGCTACTTTAGTATGGGATCAAGTGTGATCTCTTGGCTTGGCAGGATGGAGTCCTGCATGGTACTGAGTACAGCTGAGGAAAAAGATGTTTCCACTTTCTATTTGGGAGGTATTATGTTTCTTTTGAAAACTACTATTTGATTTGATTGATCTGAATTGCATTTTTTATGATGCAGAGAGGATTAATGAAGCTCCAGTATGTGGTCCAGATCAAGATCTCTCAAAAGAGGGAGTTCTAGCATAATCGGTGAGACAGGTTGTCTAAGCATAAATCCTGGTGAAGCTCATAGGTTGCTCAGATGTAAACAGGCTTGTAGGTTGTCCTAGGATGTAATACGTCCTGGAAAATCTCACAGGTTATCCTTGAACGTAATCATCCCTGACGTGATTCTATGCTAGAAATGGCCAAAGTGAAGTTTGAGTACTTCAGGGAAAAGCTTGGTATTCTCCGTTCCCTCCTAGGGAAAATGATGAGGCCTAGAACCATTCTGACATGGTGAGAGGATTAAGTTCACTCCAGGGTCAGATGTAAGGGCTGAGCCATTCTATCATGGTGAGAGAATTGGTTCCTTCCATGTCAGATATGAGTATTGAGCCATTCTGATATGACTGTGTTGGCCTGATTTTCTGACCTAGGCCAACTAAGGAGATTAAGCCCACACAAGTTGCTTAGAACAACTCCCAGTGTGTTTAGAATGGAAAAATCTCATAGGTTATGGTCCTACTACCAACTGAACTTTTCTCTTAAGGAGAATTTAAAATTCAGTAAAAATTTATCCTAATCTAATTATTATTTAAATAAACCCTAGAATTAGTTTTCTAAAACCTAGGTTATCCTAAAATGCTTTCTTAATGAAAGTATTCGATTTTTTGAGGATGTTACTTCAAATATTCTAATTCAAAAGACTATTATAAATATTATGAAATTAATCTAATCCTATTTAACAACTGTTAAATATAAACTACACTAAAACTAAAATTAACTAATTATTCTGTCTTATCTGAGAGCAACTTAAATACTATATTAATTATTAATTAATATTTCAAGTAAACAGAGAGATAAATAATTATGATTTAAATGAAAATATTTAAATCATTCACATTAAATCACTTTGTTGTATATTCACAAAATCAAAAAATTAAAATAGACAACTACTATAAATTTCTCTGTAATGTTTTATTAATTAACAATCAACAATCAATACTAAATATTTGAATAAAGATGATATTTATAATGAAAAAATTGTAACAATACAAATGAAATCAAAATAAACATAAATATGTATATTACTAAGATTCAAATTTTCAATAAAAATATTGATCGATTCAATATTATAACATACTCATTCAAACAACAATATTGTGTTAATAGAGTATTACATCAGATAATGAATACAATCATAACAAAGTATAATTGTACCAATAGTATAACTAGAAGATGATATATTGAAATATATATAAGAAGTGTTCAAAAATAGTATCGAACAGTGATACCAGTCTGAGAACTTTAAGTCACACTCCTTCTCCAAAGGTAAAACTCCAGTAAAGAGATAAAACTAGAACTGAAATGATATTTCAATTATGTTTTTCTTCTGATACTCCATCCCATGGCTCAGGCCCTGAAATCTCGAATCGGCTGAGAGGAGCCATTGTCTCCTCATTGCAACTTTGGTTTTGGTTTGAAACGAATGAGGTTGTGAAAATTAAAGGAATAGGTATCCAAGTGAAAGGCATTATATGAAATGTCAAATCTCCAATTGATTCATATGTGACAAGAACGAGAACCCCAATTATGGCCATGTTAACCAAATTTTGAAATAATGATAACAACAACCAACATTTTGAGCTATGATTGATGGATAAACTAGCCACGACTAACCGAATTATTCAGAAAACATTATGTTAATACTTCAAACTCTAACTGAACTTCCATATCCAAAGTAATTCTATTCAGGGATCGATAATCAAAGCATTGATAATACACAGTTTGGAATGATAGCTTCATACAGCGTCATAAATGGAAATGGCTATTAGTCATTTATGGAATTGAATTCCAATGACATGATTTCATCATTAAACCAACAAATTCTAGTTAAATTGATAGGTGTCAAACAATTAAAACCAAAACCAAATGTCAATACGATCTCAATCTTTATGCAGTGATTTGAAAATATCATTATCATTAAAATCCCTATAAATAGATGTTATCAATTCAACCATTCATATCCTGTACCATAAGCATGATTTTCAATCGATAATAAACAAGAATTACATGTGGAGGGCAATCGTGCTCATGAACCGGGTGATGTGGAGTTGTCATACAAATCCATAATGTTTCCTAGGGTTTTGTAATTACAACTAAGTAGCAAGATTAAAAAATTAAACCATTCAAAACCAAACCATATATATACATGTAATCGGTTCAAAAATATAGTTTTAAATAAATTCATGAAATACCAATCACCTATGACCAAATACAAGATCTGATCAGATGAAAAGCTTATAAAAAACTAACACTAAATCAAAATTCAACTATTATGATTATATTCCAATGAAAATTTTGAAATGATATACATATGACTGAACTCTAGCTATTTCGTGATACATATGTACACTTTTCACAAACCAATGTCATGATATTAAATAATCAAGTTATATGTAAAATCTAAACTTTAGGGTTGATATAAAATATTCCAATTAATAAATCAACCCTAATTATAAAAATTACAAAAACTTATGACAATAAATACCTTATCAAAACCAAATTTTTAAACATGTTCAAAATATGTTTTCATTTTAATTCGAAAAACTAATTAGCATACTATACCTTGGATCTCCTAAATCAATATATATAATCAAATGAATTAATAATGACAAAAATTGATTATAAATAAAATTTATAAGATTGACAGCTACTAATTTATCAAATTTATGAAAGTATTTCATAAATTTCTATTATGACTCTTAACTCTTCTAAATTGAGAGTACCTTCAGAATCGAAGATTCTAAAGGCACTCTTATGTCATTTTTTTTTCTTTAAATAAATCATAGAACAGAACTAATCATTTTTCAGCATAATAGAAAAAATGAGAGGGTTGTTGCTGACTGCCAACAGACTATAGGATTGGTTCCTACATGATCAAATATAAGGGCTATTTCCATTCTCTGAATGGAGGTACCTGGTCAGTTACCAGGAATACTCAGTCTAGGACTAAGGGCCATTCTGATATGACTATGAGATGTAGTCTCATATGATCAAATATAAGTGTAGGGCCATTCTGATGTGATTAAAATATATGTTCCCACTTGATCAAATATAAGGGCTGTTGCCATTGTTTGAATGGAGGCACCTGGTCAATTACCAAGGATAGTCAGTCTAGGACTGAGAGCCTTTTTGATGAGTCAAGGTCAGATGTAAGGGTTGTGCCATTCTGATGAGTCAAGGTCAGATGTAAGGGCTATGCCATTCTGACGAGTCAAAGTCAGATGTAAGGGCTGGGCCATTCTGACATGGTGAGAGGATGAAGTTCCTTCCATGGTCACATGTGAGGGCTGGTTCATTCTGACATGATGGTGGATGTGTTCCTCTCATGGTTATATGTGAGTACTGGGCATGCCTTTCTGACGATTCAAGGTCAGATGTAAGTGCTAGGTGGTCCATTCTGACTTAGGGTTAGCTATAAGTGCTGAAGAAGACCTACATGGAGGCTAGGCCTACAACCAACATGAAAAAGGGTTGGCTCTATATAAATTCCCATGATGAGAAGAATCATGAGATAGCACCATTTGATTGAGATAGCAGAAGCAGTAATGACGATGATGATTCAGTGATGATCCAACTTTGATGATGATCTAGATCAAGTGATGATATAGACTTGATGATGATCCAGTAGTGACAATCCAGATCAAGAGATGATCTAGACTTGATGATGATCTAGCAGTGATGATCCAGATCAAGTGATGATCCAGACTTGATGATGATCCAACAGTGACGATCCAGATCCAGTGATGATCCAGACTTGATGAAGATGACTTGACAATGAATATTACTTGAAGATGAAGATGACTTGAAGAAAAAGATGACTTGATGATGATCCAGATGATATAGAGAAGAAGACTTGCGGTGATAAATTGTGTCGAGAGAATACCTTCCTATTTAAGAGGGAGCATTGATGTATTTGTAAATTTATAATGTATTCACTTGTATATCTTATGTATTTTACCCCAATGTTTATTCTTGGAAGTATCTATAATGTAATTGAGTCATGTCATGACTCGATGTTCCGATCGGGAGATTCAATAATGTAAATAAGTCATGTAAAGTCATTGAGGTTAACCCTCCATTGTAAGTTAGGGGAATAGTCCCCACATTTGTGTCAAGGTTAAACCTCCTTGTTGATCAGAGGGAAAAGTCCCCATAGTTGTGGGTAACTAGGGTTATTAGACCCTCCTAGAGATGTCAGCTCTAGTAATTAATTGTTAAGTGGGGCTGACATGTTAAAGTGGACATTAAGTGAACGAAGGAATATAAATAGAGAGTGAGCCTCTCTATTTATCACACACACACTCACTCATTGGGGCGCATGAGTGAGAGAGAGAAGTTGTTGGGACAAGAGAGAGACTACTGTTGTTGGGAAATAATCTTTATGTTTTCGGGTTTTACTTTTGGTGCTGATTCTATCTCTAAGGAAGTTGTGGGGTTTTCTCCTTTATGGTTTCGCCGAGGAAAATTCTTTGTGTCTCTTGACTCTTGTGTTTTATTCTTGTGCATGTTATTCTCTCAGTTAAATATCCAAATATCATAATGCTAGCTTGAATGATAGAAATATAACAAAGAATTCATGTTTTTTTATGATAAAATCCTATTCATTGAAGCTTGTTCAATTTCCTTGGTTGATGTTTCTTACGGTGGAATGAAAATTGCTTGGAGGAGTTTAAAATGTCCTCATGTTGAAATAAAATCCTTTTTAAGAGCTACAACCAAAATTTCATCTACATATATGTTTGCAAAGGTTGCTCAAGAATATTGTCTATATCATCCAAAGATATCCATAGTTGGCAAGGTTGTTTTATTATTGTTCTATTAATCTTATCACCCATTGACAACTCAAACACCCTAATCTGGAATTCTAGTATTCATTTTTATTACCCTGATTTTGGTATGGGTGTACCTTACAATGGTATGGTTATTTAGAGCAGTTTTGGTCCTTTTTGCATCCTTAAAAGAGAAGTTATGGGGACCAAAGGTAGTGAAGGAACCCCAACAACATAATGTTCTAATGTTGGGGATGAAGAACAACTATCATGAAAGAGGGATGAGATAGGCATAAAAGGACACTTGTAGCAGCAACATCCTACTAGAAAGTAAGAAAACATTCATGGAAACATCCCCAAGAGATGGTGATGAAATCCAATAGTAAGGATAATTTGTGCCAATAGTGGCATAACTGTAGAAGCATATATAGGATTGTAATATGTTTCATAATACATGTTCACAACATTTCATTCCAACGTGAAGACATATGGAAGGTGTCCAATTTTTTCCTCATTTATGTCTACATTATTTATGTACCTCATCTCTAGGTAGTTCTGGACCCTATAACATCAAGATAAACACATTTAGCAGTGGTAAAAGAACATCATTAGGTAAACTGTGCATTCCAACAGCCTCCAACCTTTTTTTTGGGTATAAATGATGGTTGTTCTGACATCCTAATTAATAATTGACATTAGCATTATGAATTCTAGGTGTTTTCTCCATAGAAAATGGTGTAAACAGAACTAAAAAGTAGATCTAGGTAGTTGGTGGAGGCAGGTTAGTGATAAAAAGGGCCTTAAATCAACATGAAATGAAATTGTGAGTAGTCCTTTGAGCAAAAACAACCCTAAAATCAGGTCCAGGCATAAATAACCCTCAAACAACTTGGAAACAACAATAATATTTTCTTAGCAAATAGGAACCCACATTGGATTCTTCCCTAAAACATTCACATTCATTTTAACTTACATTTAGTCATTGAATATTTTAGAGAAAAAGTATTATCTCATTAATAATTTTCCTAGAGTTTCCATAACTTTGACATACATTAGTTGTGGTGTGTGGTGTGTAGTTTCATCAGACAAAAAACGAAAGAAAAACACTAATATGTGGGTTATTATTATTATTATTATTATTATTATTATTATTATATATCAAAGATTTATGTTTTATATTAGTACCTTTACATCAATGTTATTATCATAGTTTTAAAAATATAAAAAAATATTTTATATTTTAAATTATTATGCTCAATATTTTATTACTAGGCATTGTTGTGCATGTGTCCAGATGCAACAAGGGGAAACAACCTCACGTGTTACAGGAAGCTATGCAGGGTCCTGATGCCTACACTCAAAATATCTTATAGAGGGTAAAGAAAGAGGTGAAATTCATGGGGGCCAAGGTCAAGACACAACATTGAGAGCAGCACAAGTTTAGTATTGATGGTGAAACCTTATGTTGTATTATGGACATTGGGAGTAGTCATGCTTAGGATACAAAGTATGGAAAAATTCTAGATCTCTACTAGCACACAAAAATTATGTTTCCTTGGGTCCTTGGGGAGAAAAAGTTTGAAAGCATGAACATTCAGAGGCAGATGACATGCATCCAAACTCAACTTCAGTTGATGGAACACAAATAAGATACTCTAGATAGCTAAATATGGGGCGTTATACCGAATCTCATAAAAAATAGGTGGTATACCTAAATCCTATCACCATCATGTGATGAGATCCTTAACCCCTATGTTTTCCCTTAATCCCAACACTTGGAGTGGAAACTTGCTCTATTTGTCAATTCTACTTGAAAAAACCTAGCACCGCTCTTACCCTATGGCTGATGAGCGATACCTTGTTCAACACCGACTGTATCCTTTTATAGAGAAGCGGTGCCACCAGCTATAGGCTTTGTTCTTAAAGCCGTTTGTTAACACAAAAATCCCCCACATAGCTCTCAATGGCCTACACCACCCAAGGACACCATCTCACAACCTTCATATCACTCCATAAGACCCTCCATTGGACCCCCACAACTCCAAAATATCCCAAGGATGAAGAAAAAGGGATAAAAACCCTGAAAGGAGCCCAAAATAGCCCCCTAGGAGCTAAAGACCTCAAAAGGGGGCTAAAACCCTAAAAGGGGCTAAAGGACCAAAAAAGGGGCTAAAGCCCTGACCCAGGGCTTAAAACCCTAAAAACCCTTGGAAAAGCTATAAAAGGAAGGTGGGGGGTCACTCTCAAAACACTTCTCCCTTTCCTATTGTTATGTTTCCTGTGGATGCTTTGAGACCTTTGCCTCTCAAACCACCCACATTCCATCTCCTCCACATCCATTCCCATTTGAGCCATTTCTCCCCCAATTAAGAGAGAGAGGCTTCCAGGAGCTAGGGCATGGTGGCCCATTACCCACTAAGAGAAGGTATATTTGTGTTTTTGTGTTTTCTTCTTAGCTATTTAGATTTCTTTGACTTCTAACCATTGCTTCTTGCAGGTTCTGTTTAACATTGTTTGTAGGTTTCTCCATTGTAGCTTAGGTTTGTTTTGCAAGGTTTAAGGAGGCGGAACCCTAACCCATTTTCTGCAGAGGGGTTCACAAATATTCCACTTCTTCTTTCTACTGTTGCTTATGATTTAGTTTAGTTCTAGTTTATGTCACTAGATTAGCTTAGTTTAATTTACTGTTCTGTTTACTTGCATTTCCATTTCATTTTTCCTGTTTTCCAACAATAGGAACCTACCCTTGTGCCCTATAGGCATAAGGGAGTCATTCATACTCCTGCAGTGAGGATAAATCCTCACTACAACTTTGGAAAACATACCAGGTCGATCCCACAGGATCCCTGTTGAAATATTGTAACTTCGAAGAATATTCTATATGTATTTCTTTGTGGTCCTCGATGGTCCTACCGAGAGAACCACTTGTATTACTTTGTACTGCGATGCTCCTAATCGGAATAACTAATAAGAGTCATGAGGTAGTCCCCTCTAATTGTAAAGGTGGGTCATTAGCACCCCAATGTGGTTACTTGAGCCTACCTGTGTAACTCGAGCCTACATGATTAACTCGAGCCTACATGACAGATGAGTTAACTTAAGTGAATGGAAGAATATAAATAGAGGTGTAGCACTCCTCATTTGGAAAAAACACTCTCACTTGTGTAGTGCATTAGTGGAGAAGAGAAGTAGCTAGAGAAGGAGGAGGATCAGGCTTTGATCTTTTTGTTGTTTTTACCTTTTATCCTTTTGGGGCATCTATATTAACGAAGCTTTTGCTGGGTTTTTCCCTTTAGGGTTTTCCTAGGATAAATCTGTGTGTTGTTCTTGTGATGCTGTTTCTTTCAGTGATCCTGTTTATATGCTTTTGTTATGAAAATGAAATGAAATACTAATGTGTTAGCTAAGCATATGAAAATTTAACATGGCATCAGAGCTAACTTGAACAGGACAGCCTTCACAAGGTAAAATAGCTCTCTCTCTCCCAAAAAGGAATTAGGGTTTTTAAGAGAATTTTTGAGTCTCGAAAAAATACTTGCATAGAAATTTGCACCCTCCGAGAGCACATATTTTTATCCTGGAATCAAGTTTTTTGGATGTGTGAGTCTCCGGAAAAGTTAAACCCTAGTTTTACAGCTGCACTAGAAAATTGCAGAACCAGAAAGCTGTAGAAGCTGAATCTTGCAAGTCTGATTTGAAAGGTGAAGAGTTGAAGTCTTCAGAATCCAAGCACACCAGTCATCTCATCTCATTCAATTGCATCTCCTGGTAAGGTCAGTTTCCCATTCTGCAAGAATTCAATTTTTTGTGATTTTCTAACAAAATGACCCCAAGCACTAAGCTTGCGGACAAGCTAGAAGGCATAGAGAATTTTCAAGCATGGAAATACAGGATTGGTCTCACTCTCCAAGAGAATGACCTTGATAAGTATGTCAAAGAAGAAGTTGTAGAACCTGAAGAAGCTGAATCCAAGGAGAAGCATAGAAAAGATATGATTAGGGCACAAAGGATTATTGCTGAATCCATCAAGGATTACTTGATTCCTCAAGTGTCATCCAAGAAGACTCCAAAATAAATGTTTGATGCCCTATCTAGAATTTTTGAGGGAAGAAACATTAATAGAAAGATGAATCTAAGAGCTCAACTGAAGAGCACCAAGATGAGTCATGGAGAATCCATCCAAGACTACTTCTCAAGGGTTTCTCAGATCAAAGAGCAACTAGAATCTATTGGAGATAAGATCGATGAAGATGAAATGGTCATGACTGCTCTCAATGGTCTCACTAGACCCTGGGATTCATTCATTCAGATGATGTGTGCCAGAAAAGAAAGCATGAAGTTTGACATTGTATGGGAAGACTGCATTCAAGAAGATCCTAGAGTGGCAAATAGAGAAGCTTTACTAAAAGTAGACAATCAAGCCCTAGACACTCACACTGAAAGAAGGAGAGACAAATCAAACTTCAAGAGAAGAAATTTCAAGGAATCTCATCCTCCCAGAAGAATCCAAAAGGTAAGAGAAAGTCCTCCCATTAGAGATTATTCTGATTTTGAATGTTTTCATTGTAATAAGATAGGACACCTTGATTGAAATTGTCCTATGAAGAAGCAAGAATATAGGAAGAGGATCAACAACAACAAAAGAGATCATGCTCATCTAGTAGAAGATGAAGATGAAGAACAAGAACAAGAAGAAGAAGAAAGACCTCCAAGAAAACAAGCAAGAGAAGAAGAAGCAGAAGAATATGTGCTATTCTCAGCACTCTCTGGGTCTGTAACTCCTGGAGAAGACACCTGGCTTATTGATAGTGGTGCTTCAAAGCACATGATGGGACAAAAGAAAAATCTATCCAATCTTGAAGAAAATATCTCTCCTCAGAAAGTATCCCTAGGAGATGACTATCAATATCCGATCAAAGGAGTTGGTGAAGCAAGCTACAAACTTGATTCAGGTAATCCCCTAAAGATGAAGGATGTATTATATGTACCTAGTCTAAAGAATAATTTGATTTCTATCTCAGCTTTAGATAAGAAAGGTTTCAGAGTTGCTTTCATAGATGGCCAAGTACTCATGTGGCCCAAAGGAAAGAATATTGAAGATGCAATCATTATTGGTGAAGAAGAAGGAGGCTTGTATAAACTAAGGGGGCACTCAGAAACAACCCTTGTGCATGAGTCCACAGACCCTATTGAACTATGGCACAGAAGGCTTGCCCACATTAACTACAAAGCTCTACCTCATGTAAACAAGGTAGTAATAGGATTACCAGGTATGAAGATCAAGCATGAAGGTATTTGCAAAGGATGTGCGAAGGGAAAAAACATCAAGAATCCATTTCCGAAAAGTGAAACAAAGACAAAAGGTACGTTGGAATTGATTCATTCAGATGTATGTGGTCCAATGTATTCCACATCCCTAAGTGGATTTGAATATTATATCACATTTATTGATGATTTTTCAAGAAATACTTGGATATACTTCTTGAAAGCAAAAAGTGAAGTTTTCGAGAAATTCAAGGAATTCAAAGCCTTGATAGAGAATCTTTCAGACAAGAAGATAAAGACACTCTGTTCAGACAATGGAGGATAATATACCTCAAAATATTTTGGGGCTTTCTGCAAAGATTCCAGAATCAAGAGGGAGTTAACCACTCCCTACAATCCTCAACAGAATGGTGTTGTTGAAAGAAAGAACAGAACCATCATGGAGGCTGTGAAGACAATGATATATGATCAAGATCTTCCAATGCATCTATGGGTAGAAGCAACAAGAACTACCATGTATCTACATAATAGAATATCTCATAGTGCTCTTAGGTTCAAGACTCCAGAAGAAATGTTCACAGGAAAGAAGCCTGAGGTAAGTCATCTGAAGATATTTGGTTTTCCAATTTATCTTCATATACGAAAAGAGAAAAGAACCAAGTTGACCCTTCTGGAAAGAAGGGGATATTTGTTGGATATTGTGAAGTATCCAAAGCATTCAGAATTTACATTCCTAGATTTCATCACATAGAAATCAGTCGAGATGTGACATTCGATGAAGAGGCAACCCTCAAGAGATCCAGGAAGTGCCAACATGAAGAAGTATATGAAGAAGAGACGTCTCCCATAAATAAGGAAACTACATGTCCTCCTGAAGATGAAGATCCTAAAGAACATGACATGGAAAAACCTCAAGAACCCCCTATGATGGAGATATCAAGAAAGAGACGGCCTGCATGGACAAGAGAAATTATACGAGAGGCAGAAAGACATGGAGCACCTAAAGGCTCCATAAGGAAAAGAAAGAAACCTAAAACTTTCTCCAACTATGTAGCCTTGATGTGTGACCTTGTAGATCAAAAACCTACAAACTAAGAAGAAGCAGTACAGAAGAAAGAATGGAAAGAAGCAATGACTGAAGAATACCAGTCAATAATGAAGAATGATGTATGGGATATAGTTCCCAAACCCGAAGGAAAGAGTGTAGTATCCTCCAAATGGATATTTAAAATAAAGCATGCAGCTAATGGGAGTATCGAGAAGTATAAAGAAAGATTTGTGGCTAGAGGTTTCTCTCAGAAGGAGAGAATTAATTATGAAGAGACATTTTCCCCAGTAGCACGATATACTTCAATTAGAACTATCATGGCACTTGCATCATTGATGAAGTGGAAATTACACAAGATGGATGTGAAAACATCTTTTCTGAATGGTGTGATCGAAGAAGAAGTATACATAGAACAACCACAAGGATTTGAAGTTGAAGATAGACATACTCATGTATGTAAGTTAAAGAGGTCCGTATATGGTCTTAAACAAGCCCTTTGAGCTTGGTATGAGAGGATAGATAGCTTCCTGTCAAGCATGGGCTTCACCAAGAGTAAAGCTGATCCTAACCTCTATCTCAAGGTTATGGAAGATAAATCTATCATCCTACTATTATATATAGATGACCTATTCTTGACAGGGAATGAGAAGCAAGTGATGGAAAGCAAGACGAAACTAGCAAAAGAGTTTGAAATGAAAGACCTTGGGTTAATGCATTATTCCCTAGGTCTGGAAGTATGGCAAAGTTCAGAAGGAATCTTTCTCAACCAAGGAAAGTATGCAGTGGAGATATTGAAGAGATTCAATATGTTGGAATGAAAAGCCATGAACACACCCATGGATTCCAACCTAAAGCTGTTAGCTGATGACTCATCAAAGTTAGTGGATGTGACTCTTTACAGACAAATTATTGGGTCATTGATGTACTTAACAAATACTAGACCAGACATTTTTTTTGTTGTAAACACCCTAAGTCAATATCTAGTACAACCTAGACGGGTTCACTTGGTAGCTGCAAAGCATGTGATGAGATATTTGAAAGGGACTATAGACTTTGGTATATATTATGGTAATAGCCATGAGTACAGATTGTATGGATATACAGATGTAAATTGGGCCAGAAGTATCTTAGACAGAAAAAAGTACATCAAGTGGATGTTATAGTCTGGGATCTGCTATGATTTCATGGTTTAGCAGAAAGTAGTCCAGTGTTGCTCTAAGCACTGCCGAAGCATAATATATAGCAGCTTGCTCTGCTAGTTGTGAAGCCATATGGCTTAGGAATCTGTTGTTAGGATGATTTAACCTATAGTTAGACACTACCGTGATTCTATGTAAAAACCAAAGTTGTATAAAGATGACAGAGAACCCTGTGTTTCACGAAAGATCAAAACACATAGAAATCAGATATTTCTACATTTGAGATATGATGCATAAAGGAGCCATAAAGCTCCAGTATGTGAGTATTGATGAACAGGTTGCTGATGTGCTGATGAAACCTCTGTCCTGAGTAAATTTCGAACATTTTCGAGACAATCTTGGTGTGGTTCGAAAAGACCTTCCCCGAAAGTGGGAGTAGTGACGTTGCAGTGGGATTGTATCATCCATGGGCACTTGCCCTAAACTGATCCGGTGACCTTCATTATCGAGAATGAAGAGGGATTGTATCTTCCTGGAACATATGTTCATAATGGATCCAGTGACTTCGGTCCCCGAGAATGTGGTGGGATTGTATCATCTCTGGGCACTTTCCCTAAAATGATTCGGTGATTGTATCATCCCGGGACATATGTCTAGAATGGATCCCGTGACCTCGGTCATGGAGAATGTGGTGGGATTGTATCATCCATGAACCTCGATTTAGAATAGATCCGGTGATTGTATCATCCCAAGACATATGTCTAGAATGGATCCGGTGAACTTCGGTCATTGATAAGGTGGTAGGATTGTATCATCCATGAACCTCAATTCAAAATGGATCCGGTGATTGTATCATCCCAGGACATATGTCTAGAATGGATCTGGTGAACTTCGGTCATCGAGAAGGTGGTAGGATTGTATCATCCATGAACCTCGGTTTAGAACGGATCTGGTGATTGTATCATCTCGGGACATATGTCTAGAATGGATCCGGTGACTTCGGTCATCGAGAATGTGGTGGGATTATATCATCCATGAACCTCAGTTCAGAATGGATCTAATGATTGTATCATCCCAGGACATATGTCTAGAATGGATCTGGTGACTTCAGTCATCTAGAATGTGGTGGGATTGTATCATCCATGAAACTCAGTTTAGAATGGATCCGGTGATTGTATCATCTCAGGACATATGTCTAGAATGGATCTGGTGAACTTAGGTCATCGAGAAGGTGGTAGGATTGCATCATCCATGAACCTCAATTCATAATGGATCTAGTGAACTTCAGTCATCAATAAGGTGGTAGGATTGCATCATCCATGAACTTCAGTCCAGAATGGATCCGATGAACTTTCGTCATCGAGAAGGTGGTAGGATTGTATCATCCTTGAACCTCGGTTTAGAATGGATCCGGTGACCTCAGTTGTCGAGAATGTGGTAGGATTGCATCATCCCTGGACTTTAAGTCCAAAAGAGATCCAAATACTTCTACGTCTTTGTACTATGGCCTATAGGCTATTGCTGCTGATGATGATGTTCTCTCATCGTAAGATCAGAGTATGACGATGATGATGTTGCTGTTGATGATGATGTTCTCTGATCAAAAGATCAGAATATGATGATGGTGATGTTTCTCTGATGGAAAGATCAGAAGTTGTTGTTGATGATGATGTTCTCTGATTGAAATATTAGAATATGATGATGATGATGATTTGTGATCGAAAGATCAGAAGTTGATGATGATGATGATGTTCTCTGATCGAAATATCAGAATATAATGATGATGATGATCTCTGATTGAAAGATCAGAAGTTGCTAATGATGATGATGTTATCTGATCGAAAGATCAGAAGTTGCTGATGATGATGATGTTCTCTAATCAAAAGATCAAAATATGATGATGATGATGCTTTCTGATTAGAATATCAGAAGTTGCTTATGATTATGATGTTCTCGGATCGAAATATTAGAGGTTGCTGATGATTATGATGTTTTCTGATCAAAAGATCAGAGTATGATGATGATGATGCTTTCTGATCGAAGGATCACAAGTTGCTGATAATGATGTTTTCTGATCAAAAGATCAAAAGTTGCAGATGATGATGATGTCGTACTAATCAAAATATCAGAGTGTGATGATGATGACGTACTGATTGAAAGATCAGAGTATGATGATGCTTTAATGATGATGTTTCTGATCGAAAGATCAGAGTATGATGATGTTTTGATGATGATGTTTCTGATCAGAGTATGGCGATGTTTTGATGATGATGGTTCTGATTGACAAATCAGAGTATGATGATATTTTGATAATGATGTTTCAGATCGAAAGATTAAAGTGTGATGATAATGATGCTTATCAAAATATCAAAGTGCTGATGTTGATATTGTTGATCGAAAGGTTAAAGTGCTAAAGATGTTGTTGATCAAAAGGTCAAAGTGCTGAAGATGTTGCTGATCAAAAGATCAAAATGTTGAAGATGTTGTTGCTGATCGAAAGGTCAAAGTGCTGAAGATGTTGTTGCTGATTGAAGAGTCAAGATGTTGAAGATGTTGCTAATCGAAGCGGTTAAAGTACTGATGATGTTGAAGACTAAAGATTGAAGATGAAGACTACATGATGTTGAAAAGCTTCCAATGATTTATAGATGTGTCACCCTGATGATGTTGATGATTTCCTCTATCTCTCTTCTATTATTGTTGTTGTTGATGTTGTTATAGAATACCCTTCTCGTTAAGGGGGAGTGTTGAAATATTGTAACTTCGAAGAATATTCTATATGTATTTCTTTGTGGTCCCCGATGGTCCTACCGGGAGAACCACTTGTATTAATTTGTAGCCCGATGATCCTAATCAAAAGAACTAATAAGAGTCATGAGGTAGTCCCCTATAATTGTAAAGGTGGGTCATTAGCACCCCAGTGTGGTTACTTAAGCCTACATGTGTAACTTGAGCCTACATGATTAACCCGAGCCTACATGATAGATGAGTTAACTTAAGTGAATGGATGAATATAAATAGAGGTGTAGCGCTCCTCATTTGGAACACACACTCTCACTTGTGTAGCACATTAGTGGAGAAGAGAAGTAGCTAGAGAAGGAGGAGGATCAGGATTTGATCTCCTTGTTGTTTTTACCTTTTAACCTTTTGGGGCATCTATATTGAGGAAGCTTTTGTTGGGTTTTTCCCAGGATAAATCTGTGTGTTGTTCTTGTGATACTGTTTCTTTCAGTGATCCTATTTATATAATTTTGTTATGAAAATGAAATGAAATACTAATGTGTTAGCTAAGCATATGAAAATTTAACAATCCCGGGTCCAAAATTTTCATTTTTAAGTTTTTAAAATTTTTGCCCTAGTTTTTTAGGAATCTTATGTTAAATCTGTCTTAAATCCTGTTTATTTCCTGTTTTAACCATTGCCGAATCCTCTGCTAGGCCAAACCGAGTTAGACTAACCCTAGTACCAGTTACTGTCGGCTAGATATGACTCTGTCTCACCAAAAAACCCCATTCCGGAGTAGGGCGCTCTTATCGGGGGAAAAGGTGAGATCGAGGTGCTCTTAATGAGAAAATAGGTGCACCCAGGGTGCACTTAATCCCTTGATAAGCGTAACTTCATCCTAGAAACTTAGGTTGCGGCTATTTTTTCATTCTGTGCGACCCCCTCACTCATTTCTGAAAAAAATCGCGGCCCCCTCCCTAGATTTGGTCAGAAATGTGCAGCTTGTCACATAGAAGTTAAATTTAAGATTAATAGATAGTAATTTTTAGTTTCAGAGGACTGTTAGTGCGGCCCAGCCACCTCTGTCCATCATTGCAGGTCATTTTCAGTTTCAGTTTGTATTTTCTGCAAATAATTTCATGAACAATGTGTAAATGTTAAATGAATCATTAAGGCTTAATAAAATGAACTAGTATAATTAAAAATAACTTCAAAATAACCATCTTGCTTCCCCCTTCCTCCTCTACCCATTCATCACCCTCCGGGGTATTCTGGGATACGACGAAGGCCAAGCTCATATAGATCTAGGCACTCCATGATATTTTTGCCAAACCACTAAAATTGGGTGGCCTGGAAGGTAGAGGGGGTAGAGAAGGAGGGTTTCTCATGGTGCTAAGCACCCTCCCTTTTGACCAACCTAACATCCGAGAGGTGACCTGAGGATTTACGGATGGGCTTAGTCCCATTGTGTTGAGAGCCCAACACCTTCTCTTGGTTGAAGAAGAATATTACTGTGAGGTAGACATCTAGTTAGGCCAACAAACATTCAGGGTTAATCATTGTACTTGCTTACAATTTTTTGTTTATGCTTGCATACAAAACCATGACATAAAATCTACCATGATGAATTCATAAACCATATTGTAGCAACCAAATACCAGAAAAAACAAGCAAACCAACACACCATACCGAATAATTAACCCAACTCAGTTCATGACGCTGAGTAAGCCTTAAAATTTATGCTTGGTTCAATCAATTCTGCCGTCTTTGAGGACATAAGTCCCTAACTGCTTCAACTGTGGGAAGTACTTGGGATTTTCCCAGAAACTCATTGTGAGGAGTACCACAGGAACCCCAAAGTAGCTGGCCGCTGAGAGGAATTGCCAAGCGAAATGGGCAATGACCCCTTTCGATTGAGTAGAAGCACCTGTGACGAACAAGTCAAGTGTTGTCTTCTTCCAGTATTGGTGGCCGAGAGACCACCTTCAGCCAATAAGAAGCTATTGAAATTGGGGTTCAAATCTCATACCCACCAATTTCATACACAAAAGTGAACACAATTGATCCTCCACTATCTTCCTCACACCTAAGAGGTGAACCACCACCATATGAAACAATTGATCAGCACCATCGAAGCTGTTCTCAGCAATCTTCCACACCATCAGAGGGCCACACCACCTCTAATTTTTATTCATACCTGTATCAGTCTGAACCAGACCTCCACATTGCACCATCGAGCCCCATGGCTAGTGCAAACTCGAATCCATTTTCCGGCCTAACCTTAGCAAGTGGACCCATGTCCACATCACAACCTGTCACCCACAACTTGGAAAGTGGCCCAAGCATAGTTGTGCAAACTGTCGTTAGCCAAATTCCACCACCCATAGTGACCAGCCAAGTTGGCCCAATGGTAACACACAAGGGTAGTGGCCCCTGCACACACACTGCCCCTCCTGCCACACAGGGAGGCAATGCACCAGACACCTACATTGCCCCTACTGTCATACATGGGGGCAATGCCCCCGCCACCCATACCGCCCCCGACACAGCACTTGGGGGCATTGGCCCATCTGCAATGGGGCCACCACAACCCCCCCCAATTGTCCAGATGCACTATGCACCTGCAAAACCCACCCCCATTGTAGCCCCATCCCACATTAACTTGGGGTCAAATATTCCCTTCATGGCTCGTCTGAACTTGCCTGATTTGGCTATATTAACAAATGACCCCATCCACCACCAAGCTTTTTGGCCACCTATGCCAACTAAGCTTCCATCAAACATCCACAATCTTGAAGGAAAAGCTGGGGAATGTCCCCAAAACCACATAATGACATTCCATCTATGGTGCTCATCCAACAGTATTGTAGATGACTCCATTAGGCTAAGGCTGTTGCAACGCACCCTTACAGGTGTCGCAGCCAAATGGTACATTGAGATGAGCCAAGTACCTCGATTTCAACTCCCTAGCGTTCATGTTCCTACAGTATTTCCAACTCCCTATTAGATATGACAAGGGGGTAGAGATCCTGTTATCCTATCGCTAAAGCATCGCCACTCACATAACTGACCATATCCATGAGTGGCGGTGATGCTGTAGCTTATGCAAAATCCAACTAGATGACATGATCTTCTTGGATTGGTTCCTTAAGACTTTGCTCCCGCCCATCGCAAAGGACATTGCATCTGAACATCCCCAATCTAAAGAATAGGCCATACTGAAGGCCCAACAATTTGATCTCATTTATGACCAATCTGGATACCTGTATACCGTCATTCCAAATGCTCCCTGTCCAAGTACCTCCTACCGCAACACACCGAAGGAATCCCACACTGTAGATGGTATCATAGGGTCAGTATCCCAACAACCAAAGCCTCGACCAACACCACCTATCATTACACCACAACCAAGCAACACCGCTAATGTTACTTACCAAAACCAAGCTCTAGATTATGCTAGAATGATGTCTCAGTCCGAAGCGACAACTTCCTATGCACAACCTATGCCACCGTAGAAGGCTCAGGCCATGACTTGGCCAACACAGTAGTATGTGGGGAACATTCTCACATTCATGGCACCACCACCTCCACAAATCTACTATGCACCACCAGTGCAACCAGTTCAAGTCCCTGCTCCCACTCCTCCCACTCCGTTGGGACATGTGTTTGCACAGCAAAACTGTCCCAACCATTCTACCCCCAACAATAAACAAGGGAAAGCTAGGAATAACTGGCCCTGCAACCAAGGCAATAGCCAACCATAGGGAGGTGGTCAACAACTGAACCCTCTTGACAATGCTGCGGAAAACCGGACAACCCAGAATACCCCACGACCAAATGCACTAAGACGCAATGCACCATTGTGCACAAACCAACCATGCACACTCTATGAGTTCTATGGGAACTACACATTTGAGTGTCCCCTCATGGGGCATGCCAAGCAAGCCATTCAGAACGAGGTCCAACAAGGTGCCAATGCTACAAACCAAGCACAACCCAACTCGACACCACAAGGAACTCCCCCCATGGTGCTTCAAAACCCACTACCAGTCTAAGGATTGGTGGCAACCACTCCCTCTCCCCAAGCCAGTCCCAACACTGCAGGGGCACCTCCCACGACTGAAATAGGTGTTCACCGCCTGCTAGCCATGACGACTAAAGAGGTCAAATTGCAAACCAGATGGAATCAGTACGATACTACCATCGAACCTGCTGACTCATCAACAACATCCACGTCTAAGAAAGTCAACCTACCTCTTCAATTACCCCCATTCCTGCACCCCCCCATATGCAGAATCACCAATAATGCCATAGCTAGAGCTGCAGTCAGCTATAGCATTGTGGATGATTTGGCCCAAACACCAACCTCCATGTCCGCTCTTGAGGTACTTAAAATGTGCCCAAAGCATCAGAAAGCCTTACTAGCCACTTTAGGGGTAGTAGACCCCTCCGAATCCAAGTTAATCATATTTGACACAGAGAACGGAGAGGCACACATGCCCTCCATTATTTCCTTCCAAATCCCAGTGTCCATTTGGTGTGCACCGATGCATAGTGGATGAGGGGACATCCATGTGCGTCATGTTTACCTTGGTTTGGTAGAAGCTTGGATCACCAATTCTGTAACCATCCTCCATGACTCTACGGGCTTATGATGGACACCCCACTAAATCCCAAGGAATCCTCCCCCATGTCCCCATCACGTTAGCCGGGAAGATAGTCCTGATTGACATCGAAGTTGTCAACGCTCAACTAGACTACAACCTCCTCCTCATAAGGAGTTACATGTATGCCATGTGAGCCATCATGTCAACTGTCTTCTGCCTCATGATGTTCCCCCACAAAGGGAAGATTGTGACAGTTGACCAGCTCACCTACCATGATCTGCAAGGGTTAACAACACCTTCCAATGTTATCCCTACCATCACAACCATTGAGCCGCAAGGGGAAACCGCACACGCTAACATCATCCCTGCAACTAACATCATGGTTGAAAACACACCAGCCTCCCCATTGTTGAATGTGGGCCCTGGGTTGTTTACTGATACCTCCATGACAGCTCCTTTCCTGTTGGTGTCACTACCACTGACACAAAAAGAAACTGCAGAATTTTGCATGGTCTCATCAAGCACCACTGTACCCAAACAACAACCGCAGCCGCAGCCCCAACCAGAACCACAACATCGTCCACAGCCGCAATGCCAACAGTAGCCACAACATCACCCGGAGTAGCAACATTACGTGCAGTTGTAACTACAACCACACCCCCACAAGCAACTAGTTGGGAGTTATGTGGGCTCATCTCCAGTCCATACAATTCCCTTCCTCTTTCCCCCACCTGGTGTCCTGAGCAAGCTGGTCATGGTGTTAAAGAGAGAAATTCCTATGGATTGGGGTACCACAATAGATAGCTTGACTCTAGAAATCAATCTTTTCCAATATGCAATAGAAAATAAATGTCTAACACTAAAGGATCAAACCTCGTACCTTATTCTAGATGGTTGAAGTAGATCCTCGTTGAGCTTTCCAACTTTATCTTGAATTGATAAATTACTTTCTCAACAACAAGTAAACAATACAAGCATACTATATATCATGGTGTTAGACCTATTCTAGCATATATAATCAACAATGTATAAGCATTTGAAATAATCCCATGGATAAAATATTCATTCAAACACACATTATTGGACAGGAAAAGATATTTCTATTAATATAAATCAGAGATTACAATAGATACAACCTCTGACGGCACGTCTACGAACTAGAGAAACTGAATCCCCCACTTGGGCCTCCACCACCTCAATCCTCCATCTCTCAATAGCAAGCTCACAAGCAAAAGGCAAGCTTGGGAAGAACACACTAGTGCTCCAAGGGACAAAGGGATGCAGACTCAAGCATAAGTTCTGGCAACAATGGACTATAGTTTCTTTGCTCTCAATTCTCTCATATGCCTTCAATGTACCATAGAGTTCCTTAAATAGTTTTTCAAAGGGGTAATGAAAGGTCGAATCTAGGGATAATTTTAGGGGCGAATTTTAGCCCAATGGGCTATTTTTCCATGTTTTTCTCCCAAAAAAGATTCGCCATTTTGCATTTTTTGAAGCCCTGTTTCGCCCAATTTTGATGGGGTAAAATTTTTTCACCCTAAAAATCACCAAATTATTATATAAATGATATAAAATCCTTGGAAATTAAAATATTTTTTGAAAAATATCGCCAATCAATTTATAGTGGCGTTTTAAGAATTGGTAATATTCGCCAACATTTATACAATTTTAAATAAGTATGGTTCCTTAAAATCATCCCTAGTCGAATCCGAGCAATCTCAAGGCATAGGGAAGGCTAGGAGTCAAGTGAGTCAGATCCATGTCAAGGAAAACTCCAAAAGGATTTGGATTTTTGTACACATCCCGATGTACGCAGTTTTAGGGGTCAAACCCATGTATATACACGATTAAGGGATTAAAAGCCATGTATAGAATTTTTCACATGTTTTTTAGGGATGATCAAGGGAACATCAAAGGACAAAAAATGGTCCATGGGGTCGAAGGATTCTGCAGCGGGATAGGGGAAGGCCATACAAAGTGTGATTTACCTGGAGTGGTAAAATCAGCTACAACATATGCCCCCTAATGTGTGAGGTCATAGGGGTCATACAATGGCTGAAATACATTATAAGTCCATCCCAAAAGTGGAGTGATGAAGGATCCCGAATGGAAGACCAACCACCCAATCAGCATAGTACCATGATACAACTCTGCACATAACTGCAAACACATATAACAGTCCTAGATATATAAGAGTACAATGGCCATGAATAGGCATGATACAAGATATCACATAAGTGGTCACCACCACGTACAATATACATAGATCAAAATCTCCATGATGAAGATATACAAAGGACCATGATCTCCATAATGGCTGAAGATATATAACAGATCAAGATCTCCATAATGGTTGGAAATGTCTGACATATACAAGAATAAAGTCACGAGAGCTGAAATCTCATGAACAATGGCACAATCAAGGAGGTAGCATATAAGGGATGCCACCAATCTGGAAAGTCTTATACACAAACCACTATGAGTACATGTCCTACTATGCGAATAGAGGTGTTGAGGTCGAACGTAGTCCATCGTCTGATTACCGGTCATTGATGTATACCATTAACAAACGTGAAATCACCCACCGATAATGAAAATGAGAATCAAGATACTAGAGTGAAAACTAACAAGTGTGAATAAATGTGTTGAGGTAAAACACTTGAGAGGATCCATCGATCAGGGGACATTGATGTATTCCCAAATACTGCCAATGGCTAGAGAACCTGCCACTAATGACTGCAAGTCTCAAGGCACTCAAAATGACTCTAGATTCCAATCCTAGAATAAATGATATGAAGTCGATGGGATGAAATCCGCTGGAAGGAGGGCATTAAGACATCCCCCATCATCCAACACGAGGTACTTAGCAAAGATGTATAATGTGGAAGAACTCGATCATAAGGTGCACAAACCAGTAACTGTACCAAGAATGGCCAACATGCAAAGTCCAGGTAACTAAGGAATGGCTGACTCAGGCTTCAACTTCCTTTGAACAAGAGCATAACATCATATGGTGACTGAATGAAGGCAGCATAGACTCAATATACAAACTAGGACATCTCTGCGACACGGGAGGCATCAACAGAGGCTCTATAGGGACTAGAAGCTTAACCAGTCAGTGGAGATAAACTCAGATAAATGAGTACAACTCCTAGAGTCAAACTAGAACCCAACCAATGGATGTGATATATAGTGCTCTGTTCGAAGGTGACACGACTCGACAGCTGCCACAGATAACATCTTTCCTTGTCCGAATTTTTGGTTTTTTTTTATTTTTTTTGGACTTTTTCAGTTATTTAAAAAGCTTGAAAAAGAATAAAATTGCTTTATAGTTACAGACTAGGAGGAGATGAGTGCCATAAGGGAAAACAAACTAGTTCCAAGCAGTGGAACATACCTATGCTCAATGCAAGGATACATGTGTAGGATATCGACACTCGGGGGAAAATCCCCTCCCGGTAAAAAGGGAAACAAGCTACGAAGGATATAAAATGGCTCTGCATGGCTAGACATGAGACAAGCTCAGGATATATGGCTGAAACACAATGTTAGGGGAGCTAGCATAAAGCTCAATAAGGCAAGCAAAGCTCATGATAATGCATTCACAACTTGACATGAGGGAATCCTAAGGGAAATAGGCCAGTGAAAGATCAAGAGGAGTATGAGGCTCTTGTGAAATGTCATGGTAGTACTATACAATGGACTCCCACACCCTAAAGGAGAAAACATCAGTATGGCCACCAAATGCAAACAAGGCACTAACTAGGGTACCCATGTAAGATGAAGCTCTACCATTAATATCATGCCACTTCTAAAGTAGCAAGAAGGTTCCGTGACATAATAGAGTGGGTTCATACCTAAGGTAATTATGAAATGGTCATAAGGTCATGGAAAATGCAAACGGTGATGAAACCTAACCTATATGCCAGTTTAGAGATGATACCTGAGATCGGCATGAACAGGTCAATCCAATGGTTGAAATGGCACTAAAAAAGGTCCTCTACATCATGAATTATGTCAAAAACGGTCCAAAATGGTTAGAAAACATCAAAACTATAGGAAAGGGGGTAAAAATTTTCAAATATTTGAAAAAATTCTATAAAATCCATTATGTCCCCAGTAGAGTTTCCAATTCTATTACGGAGAGAAATTCCTATGGCTTGGGGTACCATAATAGACAGCTTGACTCTAGAAATCAATCTTTTCCAATATGCAATAGAAAATAAATATCTAACACTAAAGGATCAGACCTCGTACCTTATTCTGGACAGTTGAAGTAGATCCCCATTGAGCTTTCCAACTTTAGCTTGAATTGATAAATTACTTCCTCAACAAGAAGTAAAAAATACAAGCATACTATATATCATGGTGTTATATCTATTCTATCATATATAATCAACAATGTATAAGCATTTGAAATAATCCCATGGATAAAATATTCATTCAAACACACATTATTGAACAAGAAAAGATATTTCTATTAATATAAATCAGAGATTACAATAGATACAACCTCTGATGGCACGTCTGCGAACCGGAGAAACTGAATCCCCCACTTGGGCCTCCACCACCTCAATCCTCCATCTCTCGATAGAAAGCTCACAAGCAAAAGGCAAGCTTGGGAAGAACAAACTAGTGCTCCAAGGGACAAAGGGATGCAGACTCAAGCATAAGTTCTGGAAACAATGGACTATAGTTTCTTTGCTCTCAATTCTCTCATATGCCTTCAATGTACCATAGAGTTCCTTACATATTTTTTCAAAGGGGTAATGAAAGGTCGAATCCGAGAGATCTCAAGGCATAGGGAAGGCCAGGAATCAAGTGAGTCAGATCCATGTCAAGGAAAAATCCAAAAGGATTTGTATTTTTCTACACATCTCGATGTACGCGGTTTTAGGGGTCAAACCCGCGTATATACATGATTAAGGGATTAAAAGTCGCGTATAGAAATTTTCACATGTTTTTAGGGATGATCAAGGAAACATTAAAGGAAAAAAAATGGTCCATGGGGTCTAAGGAGTCTGCAGCGGGACAGGGGAAGGCCATACAAAGTGTGATTTACCTGGAGTGGTAAAATCAACTATAACACATGGCCACCTTAAGCCTACCAAAAATTTACGTTGGGGATTCTTGTGTGGTATCTCGATCCACCAGCTCAACCAGCAATGCCCCAGGTTGTTTTAACCCCGGTGCAACCTATTGCGGTTGAGCCTCACCCCCCACCTGGTCCGTATAAGCCAACCGCCGCACCAACACCTGCACCGCCCCAACCCAAAAGGGCTAGGGGAAAGAACACCAAAGCCACTGCAGAACCATGACAAGTTCCACCTTGTTCCATCTATGAACAATAGGGCCATCCAACTCAAAATTTCCTTGAAATCCCAGTGATCTATGCACATCTGGATGCCATGGATACAAATGAAAACATCCCCGTGGTTGAAATCCCAACCGCGCTAGTAGTAAGGAACAAGGCATTGAGGACAAACCATGCTTGCACCCTTTGCGACTTGTATGGACATTAGTCCCACCATTTCCGAGACTTACCTGAGTTTCGAATGGCTCTTGTTGACCTCCGTCACCATTCCCTTGAGTCTGAGATCACCTTGATCGAAGAAGTTCACCCACCACCTCATTTGTTGGACACTGTGTCCATGCACATGATGTCCAATTCTACAGACCCTCTTGTCCCCACCATCACCAACAGTCCATCAGACCTGTCTCTTCCATTGTTTCCGCAGCCACAGCTGCAACCACAACCTCAGTTACCAGGGAAACAATGGGGTTCATTCCTGATCAACATGATCCTTTTTCTTTTTCCTACCATCCAGGATTGTGACTAAGTCTACCTTAGCAACCCTCCATCTACAGGATTTCACACTAGGAGATCCTCTGTGGTACCTTGAACCACCTACCATACCTCTGATGCCCCAAGATGTGTTGACTCATGTCCAGCCAATTGAGATGATGTTACACCTACCTATAGGTCCATCAGAGACTCCTCTTGTCTCCAAGCATGCCCCTCTTCCTCCAACAGAGACCGGGGGCAAGGCCACAAAAACAACAACCAATACCATTTACATGATCTCTAGCACCAGTTGCCCTTCCATATCATCGCTTGTGGAAAATCCACCTGATCTATCCCGACACCAATGCGATGATGGAGAGATCTGTAAGACCACCTTCGGTTTTACCCCATTCCCTTTAAACCATAGTGTGGAATCTGTTCTTCCCATAAAAGACCATATTTCATCATCTCACCTTGCCAATGACCTTCATCTTGGCAAGGGGACATACACCCTCATTGACTCTGATGGACAACTATTGGAGAACCCCCACAATGGGCTCTACCTCAAGAAATTTCACACTTAAACATCACCAATGAGTCACTTCATTTTCTTTTTTCCTATTTTTCAGCAAAAATCAAGGGCAACACCGTTAGTTGGTAGTCAAAAGTCACCCAGAACCTTTTTGAGACACTTCTCACACCTTCGGGCTCAAATATTCTCTTTATGAGACCATCGTCTCATGTTTAATATGTTAATTTCGGGACCATTTCCCAAAATTCACCTTGATTTACGAGCCATGACATGATGATGCAAGTGTCCATGGACGTGTACTTGTATCACACTTCCCGACCGCTACTCATACGAGTGATCAGGCCACCGCCCATTAAGGAATGTAATTTTATCTTTTATTTTGTATTTTTAACACATAGACTGTCTTTTCTTTTTACCGCACCTTACGCAAACCTCTGTACCACTGTCCACAAAACGATTTCTTTTATTGCACATATTTGGCATATAAGTGCCCCCGGACTTGCACTCACATCGCATGTAGTCAAGTTCATTCACCGCAACACACACACATGCTCTCCTGACCTCTGTTCGAGAGCCACCTTGGTTTGCATGCGTCTGTCGCATCGACTCGCGAGCCTCTACCGCAATCTATCCCACTCATGTATTGGTATGTTTGAGAGCCTTCTACTCCATCCATACTACGCAGATGACCTTTGGACCTTTGTCCATCATCCCAGCATGGGGTACCGCATGTGCCACCGCAATCGGTTGACCACATTGGAGTTTCGATTAAGCTCTTTTATGACTCCTTAAAACAATGAAAAGATAGCCGAGCACATCTGCTTCCTTTCCCACTCGCTAAAGTATAGGAAAGGGAATCTACATCATCTCATTTATCTCCTTTTGTATACCATGTAGACCATCTCATGAAAAGGACATCCTTGGCACACTCAGGCCAAGACCGTACCCCTCTGCATACTTTTATGCTTTCTCGGGAAGAGGGGCCGCACTTTACAAAAAATCTCACCACCGGTTGTCGTTAAGCTCTTTTCCAGCCGTCTCATCAATAAAAGAATGCCGAGCAAACTTGGTTTCGTTCATGCTCATAAAAGTATTTGAATAACCGTCCAGTTAGTATAGATTTAACCTTTTTTGACCTGATTGGACTACCAATGGTAAAGAAGTCTCTCATCCCCTATAGGATGGGCGAGCTCTCCTATGTATACTTTTAACCTTTTTTGGGCACAAGAGACTACCAATGAAAAAGAGGCCCCACTGGATTCTTCTTTGTGCTTTCAAACTCTCTAAAATTGAAAGCACCATCAAGCATTTACCTTCTCGGGCTTGCCAAAAATCCACAAGATTGTACCACAACGGTTTCCCTAGACACCACCCACAGAAAATAGTTTGGCAGCATCCCCACATTAGGTCGCCTTTGTTTAGAGTACTCTACAATGTGCCTTCCTTGGTTCCCATTAGTATCAAAAATGTCCACCTCCTCCAAGTATTTTCCATCTGCAACGACATTCCCAATATTAAAGCTATGATCCCATTCCCTTGAGTCAGTTTCATTTGTTGCCTGGTCCACCCAGTCGTCATACTCTAAACAAAGGAAGTTTGAGTCTCCCACTCCCCTCCTACCCCTGTTCATTTCTTTCCCTTCCGTCCCCTCCCCCCAAATTTAGTGAGTCAGTTTGCAAATTGCTTCACACCTTTTGGTTATCCCTCATGCTCCTGGTCAAGGAAACATCATTTCCTTGACTAGGGGCAGGTCTCCCTCTATCGACACCAACACACATATTCCAGAGGATAGACCCATAGGTCCCTGTACCTTGGTTTCATTTACATCATTTATGAGTTCCTTGGACCACTTGAGAGGAGTCCTTAGTGCCTCTTGGGATGGTTGTTTCTCACTTTCTCGACTTCAGCTCCATCATCGCACTATTGAGATTCGTACAGGGTTTGTTCCGCACAGTACTTGGTCGAAGACCCCGGATGTCACCCAACTCTAGCACATTGGTGAAGTCCACTTGAGGGACCTAAACATGTTATGTCCCTTGTGATTTCTAGGTTGTGTTGGAGACAGTGTTCAAAAGCCCCAACAGTAATTCGATATACCTTTATGATTGATGCAGCATACTTGTACCGCAGAGACTCTGACTCTTAATCACTGAGTCCACACAGCTATGTACTAGATCCGGCAGGCCATCAGTCATGAAGATATAGCATTCCATGAGAATGCCATGGGTCCAATGTACCAGATCAGTATTGTATTTAGCCTCACATGGAGGCAACCAACATTGTAACATCATTTGTATATGATCGGCTCTTGTATTTTAGAGCTTAGATGAAATGATTCTTTTGACATTATCATGAGCATGGGAATGCCTGCCTCATCCATATACATGTCACACATTTATTATATCTCACCCATTGATGGTAACCATATTCATACAAAACCAAAAGCCACCATGCCCTAGCCCTGGAAGCACCACCTCAACACAGCAAATCCTATGATGTTCGTCGGCCATACGTTGAGCTCTTTCCCTCACACAATAGGGGGCAATCTGTTAACCCAAAAATCCCCCACATAGCTCTCAATGGCCTACACCACCCAAGGACACCATCTCACAACCTTCATATCACTCCATAAGACCCTCCATTTGACCCCCACAACTCCAAAATATCCTAAGGATGAAGAAAAAGGGCTAAAAACCCCAAAAAGGAGCCCAAAATAGCCCCATAGGAGCTAAAGCCCTCAAAAAGGGGATAAAACCCTAAAGGGGCTAAAGTTTAGGTAGAAGGGGATAAACGCCCAAAAAAGGGGCTAAAGCCTTAACCAAGGGCTTAAAACCCTAAAACCCCTTGGAAAAGCTATAAAAGGAGGGTGGGGGTTCACTCTCAAAACACTTCTCCCTTGCCTATTGTTATGCTGCCCGCGGATGCTTTGAGACCTTTGCCTCTCAAACCACCCACATTCCCTCTCCTCCACATCCATTCCCATTTGATCCATTGCTCCCCCAACCAAGAGACAAAGGCTTCTAGGAGCTAGGGCATGGTGGCCCATTACCCACTAAGAGAAGGTATATTTTTGTTTCTTGTGTTTGCCTCTTAGCTATTTAGATTGCTTTGACTTCTAACCATTGTTTCTTGTAGGTTTTGTTTAACATTGTTTGCAGGTTTCTCCATTGTAGCTTAGGTTTGTTTTTCATGGTTTAAGGAGGTGGAAGCCTAACCCGTTTTCTGCAGAGTGGTTCACAAAGCTTCCACTTCTTGTTTCTGCTCTTTCTTATGATTTAGTTTAGTTCTGGTTTCTGTCACCATATTAGCTTAGTTTAATTTACTGTTCTGTTTACTTGCATTTCCATTTCATTTTTCCTGTTTTCCAATAGTAGGAACCTACCCTTGTGCCCTATAGGCACAAGGGAGTCATTCCTGCTCCTGCAGTGAGGAGAAATCCTCACTACATGGTTCTCACCTAAACCACTCTATCATAAGAGAACAAAAGTGGTACCCTGGGTAAAATGGGAAAATGAGAAGTTTCTCGAGGCTTCTAGAGCTTGAGCCTCATGTCCTCCCTTATCCCTATCATTATGGGTTAGTTTGAGCTTGAGATCCCCCTTGATAGGATCTTGGAGGCACCTCACCCACCATTCTCTCAACTATCCCTATCCATTGAGCCTTATAAATACAAGCTCATATCCATAGTTGAGGGGGAGAACTGAATAGGTATTGTTATGCTGTTGAATTGACTACCTAGTCCAAATCATTGGAGAGCATAGAGAGCAAGTTGGAGCTTATGGGGATGAAGTGTTGTCTTGTGGAGGAGCTTGTCAACACTAAGGCAACAATTGTAAGCTTCTTCATACATTCTTAATGTAAAGCTGGTTTCCATCCCACATATCTGTTGTTTTGATTTCACATGTATATGTTGCTAGATTCCTCAATCACTAGCATGGATATGTAGATGATTTTCTGGTAGCTTTGATGTTCTTGTATGTTTGACATGTTTGAAGGTACACAGGTTCATGATCGAAGTAGTATTCTAGGTTTCTACAGTATTCAAGGAAGGTATTCATCCTTTGTCGTTCACTCATTTGTTCTGGATCTTAACCATTCATACTAGTGGAACAACTTCTGTCCGTAGAAGGTGCAATATTCCTGATAAAAAATCTGGTGACTCCGCTAGGGATAGATCTGCCTTGTTCTTCCTCAGTTTCTGAAATACTCTTGTCCGAATCCAAGCTCCAGCCTCCTATCTTTGCAGTCAGATCTACATCTGATCTACTGAAAGTTTTGGTTTGAAATCTTCAGATCTCTTCAGATCTGAGCCACCTTAACTTTTTGTGCTCTGTTTTGTGGTTGATTCATCAGTTTTTATAAGATTTTGACCTTTCTAACTTGATTTTTTCGCTCTCTTGTGCATTCTGGGATTTTGCAGAGAACCATGTATGTGCCTTTGGCAAGAAGTGGTGCCACCGCATGAGTTCAGTTATCTATAAGTAGTGCCACCACCTGAATCTAGTGAGAAAGAAGCGGTTCTACATCAAAATCTCATGTCAGCAGCTTCATCTGCACGGTGCCAGGTAGGCCATGTTCCAGACTTTGTATTTTGATTTTTGTGTGTTTTGGCTCTATTTTTTATTTTTGTGTGTTTTTGTATATTTTGCAGTCTCTTTGATTGTTATATTTCCTCTGCATTCAAAGAGAGTTTATTTTTCTTTCATTGGATTTTACATTATTTTCTTGGCTTGAAACCTCTTGCGCTTTTCTGTAGATATTATTCATTGGAATTGGAAATATACATTTCATTTTCTTGTGTATGCTTTGGTTTGTTTTGGACTTGGAATGCATGAGTGATCCATGTTTTTTTAAGTCTTTCTTTGCTTGGGGCGATTCTTGTTTCCTTTTGCATGCTGATTTTTTCAATTCTTGGTAGGAAAGATTGGTTCTTCGTTTCCTTGTCTATTTCAAAGAGAAGTTTTAGCTTTCTCTCTCCTTTAATTTATTCAAAATCATTGTTGAACAATTTCCTTCTTGTTTTTTGCATGATTGTTCGAAATTCTAGATCTTACTTTCATTAAGAAGAAATATCGGTTCGCAGCTTTGCGTGCATTAGAGTTAGTTTTGATTGGAAACGTTAGTGAAAGCATCTTTCCATTAAGTTTTTATGCATATTTTTCAAGCATGAAAATATAGGAAACATTTTTGGTTTATTTATGTTTGATGTTCTCTAGATCTCTTTTTTATTTGCTTTGAATATTGTTTGGGGTGCATTGATATTTCACTTTTCGTTTGAAAAGATAGAATTGCATTTGCAGTTGGGTGTGAATTTTTGGGAAGAAAAGTAAATATCTCTCCCTCTATTAGGTAGAATTTCGTTAAAGAGGAAAACTTGAATTATCATATAGATCAGTGTGCATCTTCTTTAATTTCAAGTTTTCACTCCATGCTTCCACCTAAACGCACAAGATAAAATTAACAGTAGTACTAGGTTAAAAATTTGAGCAATTTGAGTGATACGTTAGAGACATGTTCGGGCATCGTTAAGCGTAGGAATTGTAATTACTTGTCCACACTACAACCCAAGACTTGCGTGGTTCTTCCACATACTATCAGTATATCGAACGACCTTTCATGTAACCTTGAGGTATATAGAAAGGTACTTCATGTACTTGATTGTATATCAGAAGGCCTCTTGTGAAGAGTTGTGCATTAGATAGCATTACTACCGATTTGAGCTCCCACGTACCTTGCATATATTGGGAGACCCTTTTAAGAATCCTTAAACCATCTGATTTATCCTTTTGGCCTGTCTTGTGAGGTTCCTGACTCTTATCCACTCCTTTCACATGTTTCTTGTTACTTTTAGTTTGAGTAGTGCTTTCTTGTACATGGTAGTTAGGGGGTTTTTAGAGAGTTTATAGATGGCATCCCAATCTACGACTACCACTCAAGAGGTCCCTTTCCAAGGTGTACCTTTTGTATTCCTTCCAAGTGAAGGTATTGGTCCTCCTTTTATTGCCACTCTAAATCTTCTTGGATTAACTATAGGATTACTGGTATGGCTTTTTAATCTGGTAATTCCTACTACACCTAATGTCTCAAATGCCACCTCTCCTCTGGGAGAGGATTGACCTCAACCTAATCCCTCTCCTTCTTCACCGGTTGTGGCTTCATCTCTTTCTTATTCTTTGCTTGACCAAATCTCTATGGTTAGTAGTCATGGTGATAAGAAGAATAAAGGGAAGGGTAAAAAGAAGAAGGATAAGAAAGAGAAAAAGCAGTAACCATCTACTCTTGATGGTGCTGATTCTAAGAGAACACTCTAAAAACCCAAGTTCTCTTGTAAGCTTTGCAAGGGGGACCACCTTCTTAAGGAGTGTCCTGGTCTCTCCCATGTACAAGAAGAGTGGTCTAAAAGGTCCAAACCATCTGTGTCATCAACCTCTGATCATCATGTTGATGATACTCACTCAACTAGTGACCCATTGGTAAAAGGTCGTAAGGGTAAATTCTTGTATCCTTGTTTGATATGCAAGGCTATGCATCGTACATTTCTTTGTCCAAGCATGGATGAAGCTTTGTGTTGGTTGGAAAATATTACTGATGATCAACAGGTGATTCCAACAAGTGATAGTAATTTATCACTCGATTCCTCGCTGGTTGACTAAGTGATCAATTCAGTTTCATCTATAATTGATCGCACTCTTCCTTCTGAGAGTGAAGTGGTCGAGTCGATTTCAATTCCACCTGATCCCACTCTTTCATTAGAGAGTGTTAAGATTGAAGTAGTCTCTTTAACCAAATCTTCGTCTTGTTCTTCTCTTCCAGTAGAGAATGAACTGAAACCTACTGAAGTTTTTATGCTTCATTCTAATTGTTCCCAACAAGAGGAATTTTTTTTTTTCGACAGAACCCTCTCCAAGTAGTGAGGTTATTACCTTTGACTAAAGTAACCTAATAGAGTCTCATCTTCATTCAAGTGTTCCTTTCCAGATAGTTGTGAATGTTACTTCTAGGTGGATACTTCGTACTATTGTTAACAAAGGGGATTTTGTTAGTATTCTATCCTCAACTGCTTGGAAAGCTTTAGGTTCTCCTCATCTTGTCCCAGCCACTGATCAAATACTAGCTTTTAATCGAAGACCTACTACACCTTTAGGGACCCTTCCTTATTTTCCTATTACATTAGGAGGGAAAACTGTCTATATTGATGTTATGGTGTACTATTGTTGACTAAGGGGCTTCTGTTAGTATTCTATACTCAACTACTTGGAAATATTTAGGTTGTCCTCATCTTCTCCCAACCATCGATCAAATACTAGATTTTAATCAAATTCCTACTGCACCTTTAGGGACCCTTCCTTATTTTCCTATTACATTAGGAGAGAAAACTGTCTATATTGATGTTATGGTGGTCCAAGGTCCTTTAGATTTTAATCTACTCCTTGGATGTGATTATGTTTATGCCATGAAGGTTGTTGTGTGCACACTCTTTAGAGTTATGCATTTTCCCCAGGATGGGAAGATTGTGACCATTGATCAGCTTTCTTTTGTTACACTTGACCATCACATCACTCTTAGTAATCAGACCACCCTGAATGCGTTGCATGTTCTTGTGGTTCCTTCCCCTTTTTCTAGTTTTCTTCTTCCCATCATAGGTAAAATGGGGGGCATGACTCTAGTCTATGGACATCATAATGGAGCTAAGCTACTAGCTTTTATGTAATGGGGGCAACCTACCAACCTCTGGATATCAAGTTGGGTAGGAGCAGGTTTGAGAGCATAGTTTACTTTTGGTTTCAAGCTCGTTAAAAAATAAAACCAATCCTTAAGCATAGTTTACCTTTTGGTTTCAAGCTTGCATAAAAATCAAAACCATGTGGCGAGCATAGTTCCCATTCTGTGTCAAGCTTGTCAAAAAATGAAACAGATTCCTATGAGCAAAGTTCTTATTCTATGTCAAGCTCGTTAAAAAATGAAATGGATATCCTCAAGCATAGTTTACCTTTTGGTTTCAAGCTTGCATAAAAATGAAATCATTCCTGAGTAGAGTTCATTTTCTATTTCAAGCTCGTTAAAAAATGAAGTAGGTTTCCTTAAGCATAGTTCACCTTTTGGTTTCAATCTTGCATAAAAATGAAACCATGTTCCAAGCAAAAGTTACCTTCTGTTTCAAGCTTGTGTAAAAATGAAACGGATCCCTTTCCCTTGATTTGAGTCTTCCCTTTAGTGTTAGAACTTGAACCTTATTTTCACTTGCCTGATTCTCGTTCTTCCTACCCCCCTAGTGAACATTTTCACATTAGTAACCAGGTTTTTAGGTTGGGTATGGAAGAAGAATCATCAGACGAAAAGAAGCTTGGGGTGCATGTCAAGCCCTTAGAAATCATGTTAGGGGTAAGCTTTGCTAGCAATCATGCTGGGGATAAAATTCCAACCTCTGTATATCATGTTAATGGGATTTTTCAAGCATAGTTTACCCATTGGTTTCGAGCTTACGTAAAAATGAAACCAATCTTCGAGCTCATTAAAAATAGTAAGATGGTGTTGAGCTTACTTTTCATTTTTTTTTCTCTGGTTAAAACATGAAAAGTGGTTTGAGCTTAGTTTATTACTTTTTCATGGTCTGGATTCAAACATGAAAAATTCTAATAGAGTCTTCTTTAAGATCTTTTCAGACTCTTAAAATGTGAAAAGATAGTTGAGTGATATTTTCTTCTTCATGCTCATTAAAGCATTTGAAGAGTCATTCATTTGACGGTAGGTTATCACTTTTTTGGTTCAGGTGAACTATTTTATGAAAAAGGACCCTATGGAGTCTTCTTCCATGGTTGTTAAGACTCTCTAAACATGAACGATACCAATTTTTATTTCATTGGACTTGTTAAATTAAACATTGAGAGACCCTCTTTTGGGAACGAACCCCTCCTCTCTTCGGTTCGTAAAACATATGATTTTGGACTTGTCTTCAGACGAGCTATAACGAGTGTTTGTTACCCTCTTTGAACTTGTAAAACCAAAAAGAGGCACTCATCAACCATGATGGGGAAAATGGGAAGGGAATCATTTTGCAAATAAATGGCAGTAGTTTGTCGCTACCTTTGAACATGGCACTTATCTACATATCATTTCAGTCAATTGGGTATTCAGCTGATCTCTATGATGATCCACTTTCATGAGCCATGTCACTCCTTTGAGTCTTTCAAAATAATTCATTGTCCACCATTGCACTGTGCGTTTGTATGGTCTAGTCATGTTTCCAAGTCTTTTATCGTGTCACCCAATGTTCAAAGGGAAGTTGAAGAAGTTTTACCTCTGCAGTCAAAACAGTCTCTGTGTCAGTACTCTTGAGTCATTCTTATGGTTACTTCATTCACATCATTCCAGAACTATGTTTCAAGTTTTGTTTCATCGGTGTGGGACTCATCATGGCCCTCCTTCGACGAGACTATTCCTGTTGACATCAGCTCATCATCCGAGAAATAGTCTTAGAAACAAAATTTAGTACATTGAGATCTGTATGCCTCAATGATAGATTCTCTCATTCTCGACATAGGTTCACATCATTGACCTTTGACCAATAGAATCGACTGGGTGTTCGACATCAAGAAATCTATTCACGCTCAGTAGATTGTACTAAGGTACCTTGGGAATCATTGACATCAATGGTGATCTCCCTTGCACTTGTTAACGATTCATATCATTGGCCAGTAATCAAGTGGTTTCTACCATGTTCGACTTCATATCATTGTAATCACATGGATAGAATCATACTTTGTGGAATATGAGAAGAAGACCCTGGGTATTTGTTTAGCACTCATTTCTTTCCCCAGGCTACGATGGACTTTTGGATATCTGGCATGGATCCACATTTGTATGGTCATGGCTATGCTCAAATTTGAATATGTATGACATAGATCTACGTTGTATGTCCAATAGCTATGTCCAAGTTTGAGTTCTCTATCACATGGATATATGTTGTATTATAGTATCCATGCTTGTTTATTCCTCTCATGGATATACCTTGTATTGGTTCGCAGCCATGAGTTGGTTACATTTGTCTATGATTCAAAATTATTGATGTACTACAGATGCCTACTTGACGACATTCTCCAACCAAGCTAACATTTTCACCTCGAAGTGACAACTTGTTCTCTCAAAGCTCTTGATTATCATATCCCTCTAAGCCTCATGCTTTGGGGAGAATTCTGTTATACCTAAATCATATCACCATCATGTGATGAGATCCTTAACCCTTATGTTTTCCCTTAATCCCAACACTTGGAGTGGAAACTTGCTATGTTTGTCAATTCTAATTGAAAAAACCTAGCACCGTGCTTACCCTATGGCTGATGAGTGGTAACTTGTTCAGCACCACTTGTATCCTGTTATAGAGAAGTGGTTCCACCGCCTATATGCTTTGTTATTAAAGTGGTTCTCACCTAAACTACTCTGTCATAAGGGAATAAAATCGCTACCCTGGGTAAAATGGGAAAAAGAGAATTTTCTTGAGGATTTTAGAACTTGAGCCTCGTGTCCTCCCTTATCCCTATCATTATGGGTTAGTTTGAGGTTGAGATCCCCCTTGATAGGATCTTGGAGCCACCTCACCCACCATTCTCTCAACTATCCCTATCCATTGATCCTTATAAATATAAGCTCATATCCATAGTTGAGGGGGAGAACTGAATAGGTATTGTTATGCTGTTGAATTGACTACCTAGTCCAAATCATTGGAGAGCATAGAGAGCAAGTTGGATCTGATGGGGATGAAGTGTTTTTCTTATGGAGGATCTTGTCGACACTAAGGCAATAGTTGCAAGCTTATTCATACATTCTTAATGCGAAGCTGATTTTTATCCCACATATCTCTTGTTTTGATTTCACATGTATATGTTGCTAAATTCCTTAGTCACTAGCATGGATATGTAGATGATTTTCTGCTAGCTTTGATGTGCTTATATGTTTGAAATGTTTGCAAGTACACAGGTTCATGATCGAATTAGTATTCTAGGTGTCTACAGTATTTAGGGAAGGTGTTCATCCTTTGTCGTTCACTCATTTGTTCTGGATCTTAACCATTCAGACCAGAGGAACAACTTCTGTCTGCAGATGGTGCAATATTCCTGATAACAATAGGTGTCATATATATATTTGCAACATACCATGTAAGATACTCTAGAAAATATATGCTGGTATATAAACACATGCATAAAACAAACCAGCAATGATTTAACAAATAAAACCAAGAAAGGAACCAATAGATCACCTCACCCTAAATGCATCCATCTCTCTAAAATTTGTTTGGAAAAGTTTTTTCAAGAGTGTGCTCTTTCTTGCTCAAACATTATTTAAATTTTAAGTAAGATGATATGATATCTGTAAATAAAAATCCAATTATAATACTCAGAGCATCATGCCACTGCATGAATCTTGAAACCACATTATGCAAATAAACTTCAACAATAATTCACATCACAAAGAATTGAGACTGGTGAATACTATCATGATGTAGAGGAAGAAATATCAAATGACTTAGCTCTGGAGAAGAAAATCAGGATGTCCATGAATTTGATCTTTCTTTTAAGGTGGCATCATACATTTCTCAAGTACATAACAGTGAAGTTACTAGTTTTGTAAATGTTGAAGGTCAAGTCTTTGAGGTTTCACAAAAGATTGAGAGTGGTGAAGACTATTCGAATGTAGAGGAAGAAATATTAAGTGACTTAGATGACATAGAATTTGAAAATCAAGATTCCTAGGACTCAAACCATTCTTTAAAAGTCGCATCAAATATTTTGCAGGTACTACAAAACATGGAATTCATTGGTTTTGAAAATGTTGAAAGAAAAGACCTTAACGCTTCAAAAAATGTTGATAGTGGTGAATCTTGTTAGAGCACAAAGTAAAATTGTATGCCCTAATAAGACTTCCTGAGGAAACCATAGACTATTATTACAAAAAGATCAGGATTGCATCAAGCCTAGGATTAAATTTGGATATGTGGTGTGAGGTGTCCCTAACCAAACTAATCTGATTTTTTTGTTGAATGTTTATGTACCTTTAGTCTTGTACTTTTGTCACACACTTAGGAAACAACCCTCTAATAGGGCTTGGAATTTCAGAAAACACTTCGGCAACAACCCTCTAAGATGCCCCGTGGGTGATTTTGATTGATTTGGTTAAGTTTGGGTGGTGTTTTGTATGGGGTTGTTCCATATTTCGAACATCAATATTTTTTTAACAATAGAAGGTGCACATAATAATATTCCATTTCATTTATCTCAAGGAAATGATGTTCAAGAAAAATTATGCACAAGATGCAATTTTTATTCAACCTCAACAACAGTATACAGGGGCACTAAAAATTAGACTTATAATTTCATTTCCAAACCCCTTCTAAGTAACCAAACAAATCATATTTTCAATAGCATATTCAGAATTGTTTGTACCTATGGATGACACCCCACTTCAAGGGGTAAAATACCTTCTATGTGTCATGATTTTTTCTTGTAGATGATAATGGATGACTACCATTCCTCACTGTCAAACTGAATCTTCTTAATTGCTGTATATAACAAGGGCTAGTAGACAAAATACATAGGGTGTGCCCAGAAATAGAAGAGAGCCTCTTGTTATGTGATTCAGCATATATATTTGGTTCATGAAGAGTGAAATCCCCCCTTGGCTCTTTTTTTGGAAATTCACCTACACCCACTCTCAACGATGACCATGATTGTTTAAACCCTACATTTTTCACCAAGGTGAGTGCATCCTCCAAAAATTTGTACCCCACCAAAACCATCAAACGAAAGAGAAAGAAAAATTTGTACCCCACCGAAACCCTCAAACCAGTAGATTAGTGTTTTGGACTCATAGAGGAATGATTTAGGGCATCATACTCACAGTATTTGTAGGAATCCTCTCTGTATCCCTCTATTGCTACAAAATTGTCTCCCTCAGATGCCACACAACTCTCCTCATGAATCACATTGGATTTTCTCTTCTCAAGTGAGCTCACACTATATTTTCTCTCCTCTCAAGCCACCCAAAATACGCCACAACTGAGGAATTTCATCTCCCAAACTGGTGCACTTATGTACTCTATAGTTCATGCAAAGAAACCTTCTGTGACGGAAACACTCCAATAGATTAGGGTTTCATAAGAAGATAAGGAAAAGTCCAAGTAGTATGAACACTGCACAATTGACAAGATTTCCCAAAATAGGGGCAGGTTCTCCATAGGCCAAACCAAACAACTTGCAAAAACAACTTCCAAAAAGTCCTTGAAAAAACATCCAAATGTTTTTTGTTGTTTGATCATTTTACTGACCCAGGAGGCCCACTTTTCATTCGCCATTTAGGGTGGAACAATGCACGTATTGTCCTCTGTGAATTCTAGTGTGCAAATGAGGAGGTCGAGCACGTAGAGAGTAAATATTTTGGGTTTTATTTGTTTTACTTTTAGCTTTTTTTATTCTTTGTAATTTTTATATATTTAAGATTTGAAATTTTTATTTGTTATTTAAATTTAAATTTATATGTAAGTTATTTAAAAAAAAATTATTATGTATAATTTTTATATATATAATTTTGGTAAATTTTATTTATTATTTTGTGTGTGAGATATTTTTTCATATATATAATCTATATACATATATTTGTATACATAAATTGAAAAATAAATTTTAATATGAAAATCAAAATTAGATTTAATTTAAAAATAAATTTTCAGAAAAAATTAAATTAAGAATTTAATGACGATGACAGTGATGCCATTGATGATGATGATGATGTCAGTGGTGATGGAAATGACAATGTCGATCATGATGATAATGATGATGATAACTGAATCATTGTTGTCATCATGGCCACCATCGTCGTCATAAATATCATCATCATTATCGTCATCTTCATGAAAAACATCATCACCATCACCATCATAATTGTCATTGTAATCATGATAATCACTATCATCGACATCATCATTTTCAACAACATCATCGTCATCAACAACATCATCGTTCTTGTCGTTGTCATCACAATCGTCATAAACAATAGCATGATCATCGTCAATGTTCAACCTAATAATCATATTAAACAACAACATCATCATCTACATCAACAAAATTTCCATCATCATGATCACCATCTAAATCATAATCATCGTCGTCATCATCATGATAATCATTGACATCTTCATCAACATCATCATCATCATCATTAAGAACATCACCATAATCATAAGCAACATCACCATCATCATCATTGTCATTAGTAATCATCATCATTATCATAAAAAACACCATCATCATCATCATTATCATGACGAGGATGTCGATGAAGACATCATTGTCACATGCCCCAATTTTGCCAAACAATATTATCTTATTTTGATTTTATTCCAAGACATTATGTTAAATTTTATGTTAAAGTTGTAATTGATGAATCAGCAGAGTTAAGGATGTGGAATGTAATTTTGAATATTTTAATTTTAAATAAATAAAAGTGGAGACAACAGCTTGGGAGAGCTGTTAAAAATAGTGTTACTAGTCAAGATGGTGGAGGAGACTGGGTGGAGAGAAAATAGACAAGTGGCAGCATCCTCAAACACTTCCCAAGTTGCAGGTGGCAACCTCCCTACATTTGGGGTCATGATCCCCCAAGAAAGTGGGATCAGAGCAGGTGGCTCAATTAATGACAACTATCCCAAAAAGACCTAGGCAATCTTAATAAAAAATCCCATTAAAGGGAGCTGAGGCTACTCATTCCAGGAGAAGAATCATTCAGGTGAATGCACTTCAAGAAATTCATTGGGAAGGGAATTTTTGAGGAAGGTGTTTGAGGGGTAAACTACAAGAAGGTGATCTAGTACACCTTTCCAGTTGAAAGATCTTGCTGCAGTGTGCAGAGTTGGTATTGAGTCTTTGGACTAGTACTTTATTGATTGCTCCACCTATTTCCATCCAAGGAGACCAGAACAGGCTCGGGGGTCCTAAGAAGTCGTTGTCTGAGCGCTCTCCAGTAGTTGGTAGGGAGGAACGACCTCCCAATGTTGTTGTCATCCAGCTTTAAAAACAGGTTCCATTATCTTTTAATTCCTGTGTTAAAGTTTATATCTGTGTGTGAACAAATAATGAATGATTATATGTTATGTTGTAAATTGTTAAATTTGAAATTTCTTAGTTGTTTTAATGCTGAATCTGTTCTTTGATGAAAAATAGATCCTACCTGTGTTTTTCCCCATCTAGAGTAATCCAGATCGTACTCTAGCATAGGTAGTGTGTTTAAATGAATGAAGTATGATAGGAATATCAAATGAATAGAGTAATTATGTTTTTCAGAGTATTGAAATGTTTTCTTTCAGTAGATAGTTGTTTTTCCAGAAAGAATATTAATCTGTTTCATAGATTTGTTGTCATATCTAGACTGTGTATTTAGAATATCTGAAAAGAAAAAGAATCATATTATTTACTAATAGTAGTATATTCAAGTATATAATTCATTATTCTACACAAAACCTACTTCTGTAAACTATATATCTATACTAAAACATAAAGAATAGAAATATCAGTTGAATGCTTAATATTTATGTTAAGTAAAGATGCAAATATAGTTCTGTTAGTTTATTTCTTTTCCTACTATTGATAGATATTTTACCTACAACTATCTAAACTTTAAGGATAGGTAACCTGATTAAATTCTAAAGATAAACTAATTTAATTAAGGAATATCATAATTAAGAACTTAATAACCCTTATAATATTATTTCTCTTAGAATCAAAATAACGAACAAACAGTAGTGACCTATGCAAATAATATTATTAATAAAGAAATGTCCATACACTTGCAGACAAATTAGATGTAAGGAGTATTAACGGGATAAAGGTTCTTATTCCTTTCACCAAGTGTACAAAATAATCTTATTAAATCAACTCAATTATTATAGAGTGCTCTCAGTCTTATTATTTATATATAAAAAATACAAACATAAACTTGAAAGAATATATTATACACAAATAATAATATTATTAATCCAAATAATATTATTATAAACAAAAAATAGTATTGTTATAAATAATTAAGTCTTTTAAACAAACTGAAGAAATCTTGTGACAGAATTGAATTAACAAAATAACAATATAGGAATTATTACTTTATAAAAGTTAATTGGGTAAAAACCCTAGCTCATGTTTCTGAGCATAATCTATTTGTATTCTATATACATTAGTATCCTAGGTTAAACCATAAGTTAATTCTTCTAAACCATTAAAGAACCAACTGAATTTAAACACAAAAATGAAATACATTTACTGAACTATATATATAAAATGTACTTCTAAAAGAAACTGCACCTTTTCTTTTACTAACAACATTTATCTGTAGAAATAAAATGTCAGGGTTAAAATCCTTATAATTATTACATTTACAAGTACCAAAACATTAAGTAATAAACCAAATTTACATAAATTATGTAACCATTAAATAACCAGGTTAAAATAATTTATAATTTACTCACAGCCCTTTAAGGACAAATAAAAATACTGTGTAATTATTAAAATTAGAATAATTTATATCAAACGATGGTTTTTATAGGCTAAACCCTAAATCCAAATAAAACAAGTAAATATTAAGTGACGGTTGTAAGTATCAGTCTCAAAATTTTAATTATAAACCCTTACAGAGTTTACAAACAGAGTAAAACATCATTTACAGTCAATAAGGGTAAAACCCCGAAATTACACAGAGAATATCAATAAACATCTGATAAACTAAACCAAGTCTAAAAGACCAAACTGTCTTTACAAAACTACTATTTTAAACAGGCCGTAAGCCATCATCAAACTAAATACGTTGCTCAGTTAAGACAAGTCTCCCATCGACTAGCGAGGGTTCGAAATTGGGTAAACCCACAAAAAATCTGTAAATAAAATTATATAACTCATGGTGAGTCGAAGGAGGGTTTTTCCAAACCCTAGGTGATTCCATTGACCACCCTGATGCAAATACGATGAAAACCCAACACATGGACCTTGGGGATTACCCGAAAACGAACCACGAGCCACGACCTTCATTGGTGACTGTCTAATTCTCATTGTAAAATATTTACAGTGGCGAGCACCTGCAAGCAAGGTAATAGACCACTATTAGTTAAACAAATACCTATAAAGAAACACAGTAACAGCATATTATTTGCAACAATGAAATTAAAATAAAAAATTATTATTTACCTGTTAGTTGAAAATGTCGAATCATGGTCACCTACAAGCTGTGCAAATGAAGACTCAAACAACCTACAAGGTAAAAACCTTGAGCAACCGCAAGCCATGAGGACAGCAAAAGAAACTCGAGCAACAACAAGCCACGAGGACTGCAAAGGAAACTGGAATAGACCATAAGCCAAGGAGAATATCACTGACAGCAGGTCAATAAAACCAAATATCTCCATGAGTTACAGAATGGGAACAAAGCCATTGGGAATGGCTTTTAAAACCATGCACTAGTGGCAAATGCAGCATGGAACCAAGACACAAGACAACCAGAGCAAGGAGGACTGACAGCCGCCATGGAATCCAAGCAGAGCAGCCTCAAGGGCTAGCGGAAACGACAGAAAGGAAATGATAAGGGTTAGGATTCAATTAGTGTTTTATATCCTCGACGCTTGGTCAGGAGACGACCACATAGCCAAAAAATCAAACCATGCAAGAGGGTCATGTTCTGTAGTGCCTGCATAAAACAAAAGTCCAATTATTAAATCATTGGAGCAAGATTTTAAACTATGATAAATCGACCAATAATTTGCCATCCAAATCGATAATCATTTGCACATTATCATATGTTAGTATAGTGACAATATTATCCATGTTTATGGCTGCATTGACTGTTGAAGAAATGTCACTTATAAACCTTCGTTAAAGCTTGATAATCATTTTTGCATAAGACTCATTTCCACTATAAACCTTATGTTATTACAATATCACATTTGCGATTTTGAGTGGTTTCTTTTCTCTCCTCTAAACATTGTTTTTGTTATAACATAGAAATCAAATAATTCATGTCTTGTTTATAGATAGAGATTAGAGTTTTAGGTCTTTATCATAGATAAGAGATTAAATGTTTTATAGGAGAGTTCTTGCTAACCAATAAACAACTATATTTTTCCTTGTAATAAAACTATAGTTTATACATTGTAAATTTCTTGTAATAACAACATTTCAAGTCATAATTTTATAAATGGCATAATGAAATAGTGAAAAAGATTATAAAATCTAATTTAAATACGTTTATGATCATGAAATGATTATGGACTGAATGTCTATCAAACAAACATATTATGCATGCCTATAAGACTTACAAAAAATAACAACTCAAATAGTAACAGAACTTTAAAGTGATACAAAACTTATTGTAAGAGCACTATTATGAAGTTCTGTTACACAGTTCATAGAGACAATACTTTAATGAATTTTGGGTTATGAATTTACTTGAATATTACTAAAGATTCACCAAATCAAATGGGTAGTAAAGTAGTTATAGAACTAAAGAAGATAACTAGAATAGGAATAATCCTACTAAATCCAAAATTACTAGAACCATAGGGTTCAAATTGAAAATAAAATATAGGCAAACTATGATCTCATGTAGGAAGGCATTATGGTTTTCAGCTTGCTCAATCGAATTTACACTGTCCAAAGGATAACAACCTGTAAGTTACCTCGCAGAAGCAAAATGTGGGATAGTCATTTCCGAGATAAGAAAATATATTGTTATATAAATACTGACAAAACAATCATTATATCATTGCAATTATTTAGACTAAAGTAAAAGTACTTGTATCTAAGATTCTAATTCTTGGATTCACAAACATATCCTTTTGTCGCTACTTACTTCTGAAGTTTATTACAAGAAAAACTGAAGGAATCCAAATGATTTTAGCTTACCGAAGTTGTTTAGAGTTTAGCAGCTTAATTACTAAGCTTTTTAAATTGCAAATAAACACTGCTGATATTTTTAAAGAACTTCTATTACGTACTCGTTCAATCATACCTGTAAACCTATAATAACCAGTATTCATCTGGGTTAGCATGATTGCTAAGTAATCCCCAGATTCAAAAGTTATATTTCCACCTACTTGACATGAAAAGACTCATCAGTAAACTGAAGTAAAGCAGCATGCAAGAAGACTTTATTATTGTTACAAAATAAATTGAACTGTTGAGTTAATATAAATGAGATTTAGCGAAACTAATTACTTGACTATTTCTTTTATTGCAAACCGTTAGCTGTTAGTAGGCTGCAGGTTTTAGCATTTATTGTTATCTCAAAATTTTACATTTTTTGTGAACATTTGGGGTTTTGACATGAGGTATTCAACTCGAAAATAAAATATAGGAAAACTATGATCTCATGTAGGAAGGAATTATGGTTTTCAGTTTGCTCAATCGAATTTACACTGTCCAAAGGATAACAAGTTGTAATTTTCCTCGCAGAAGCGAAATGTGGGACAATCGTTTCCGAGATAAGAAAATGTATTATTATATATATACTGACAAAACAATCATTATATCATTGCAATTATTTATACTAAAGTAAAAGTACTTGTATCTGAGATTCTAATTCTTGGAGTTGCAAACATATCCTTTTGTTGCTACTTACTTCTGAACTTTATTACAACAAAAACTAAAGGAATCGAAATGATTTTACCTTACCGAAGCTGTTTAGAGTTTAGCAGCTTAATTACTAAGCTTTTTAAAGTGCAAATAAATACTGTTGATATTTTTAAAGAACTTCTATTACGTACTCATTTAATCGTACCTATAAACCTGTAAGAACCAATATTCATCTTCGTTAGCACGATTACTAAGTAAGCCCTAGATTCAAAAGTTAGATTTCCACCTACTTGACATGAAAAGACTCATCAGTAAACTGAAGTAAAGCAGCATGCAAGAAGACTTTATTCTTGTTACTAAATAAAATGAACTGTTGAGTTAATATAAATGAGATTTAGTGAAACTAATTACTTGATTGTTTCTTTTATTGCAAACCATTAGCTATTAGTAGGCCGCAGGTTTTAGCATTTATTGTTATCTCAAAATTTTAATATTTTGTGAAAATTTGGGGTTTTGACATGTGGTATCAGAGCACAAGGTTCAAACACTAGGCCTTGATGAATCCCAACTAGCTTTCATAAAATAGTAAATTAAAATTATTATGCTGACGTATTTATTTTTAAATGTTATTCAACAGAGAATTGTCTTTTTGAAGTTTAACAGGCAGGTATGGAAAGGCTAGAAGAGTATGCAGAGGAGGTCTCTAGTTACTGAAATAGGAAATTTACCAAGAGATCCTATACCAGAGGATTTAACTACCAATTCCTCAACATTGTTACAAACTGTAAAAGACTTAAAAACTGAAATGGAGTCTGTAAAGCGAGAGAATGAAAGGATTCTGGGGGCTCAAGAAGAGCTGAATCGGATCCTAATTGAAAAGTTTCAAACTGAGGGTAGGGGTAGAAGGTTAGAATCTGAAGATTCCAGTCATCAACAAAAATATAAAAAGATGAAACATACAAAAACTAAAAGTAGTTCATCTTCTAAAGTGTTTGGTGAACAACAAAATTATCATACTATTAGTTACAGCAGTGATGATAATATGTTCCCTAAAAAGAGGAAATGCAAACCTTATGAGGAAATTTCTGGGGAATTCAAAAAGATAAAAACACCAACTTTTAATGGAGAGACTGAGAAGGGGGAGGAAGCTGAATCCTAGTTATCTAGGATGAAGAAGTACTTCCAAATATATAATTATTCTAACCAGTTAAAGGCTAGAATGGCTATATATAACCTCTCAGGAAAGGATGACATTTGGTGGCAGGACTTGAAGAGAGTTAAGGGTATAAAAGAGAAAGAAGTTAATTGGAGTACCTTGAAGAGGTATTTCAAAAATAAATTCCTGTCTGAGTAGTATTATGATGAGAGAGCTAAAGAGTTTTATGAACTGAAGTTAGGTTCAATGACAATGAAGGATCTGAACAACAAGTTCTTAAGTCTACTTAGGTATGTACCCTACCTTGTAGATGAGAAACCAAAGGTACAGTGATTCCTTATTTGCCTACCTTATCATATTAAAGATAGAATTGAATATGATAACCCAAAGACTTTGGAGGAAGCTATGAGAAAGGCTAACTTTTGTTTTGAGCAGAATCAGAAGAAAGAAACCTTGGCCAACTGGAAGGGTAAGAAAAATAACAATTAGTTTGAATCAAAGAAGAAGGATTTTGTGCCGAACAGAAATTTTAAGAACAATAAGGCCAAAAACTATTCTAATAGCAAAAATTTCCAAGGAAATAGGAATAGTACACCCACAGTACACCCAACAATCAAAATAATTCTAAAGGTAAGGAAACTGAAAATAATCATGGAAACTTTACCAAGAACTTTGAGCGTAAATAGCCTATCAAGTGCTGGGAGTGTAATGGCCCACACTATGCTTAAGTCTGTCCAAACTAGAAGAAGACTCTTAGCAACATTCATACTATATAGGAGGAGATGATTGTTGGGGAACTAGCAAGGAGCACCTAGAATCAATGCAGCCTTGGAGAATCGACAAGCTAAATATTAGACTTCCATGGTGGAAGTAGAAGGTATGATAAATCAGACCCCTGTAACTATTTTGATTGATCCAGGAGCTAGTCTCAGTTATATTTCACCTCAGATAGTAGAAAAATGTAAGTTATCTATCGATAAGTTTGAGAATTCATGGTTAGTTCAGTTAGCCACTGGTGCTAAAAGAAAAGTAACTTGTTTTGTGAAAGAATGTGCATTAGTTATGGATAAATTTGAAACTGTTGTTAAACTTAATGTTTTGCCACTTGGCTCTTATGATTTGTTGATTGGTATGGATTGGTTAGAACAACATAAAGCAATTCTAAACTATTATGATAAAACTTTCACATGCTTAAACAGTGATGAAAAACCAGTAAGTGTTAAAGGTATTCCTAGAAAAACTACTGTAAGGCAGATTTCTGCTTTACAACTTAAAAGAGTTGTTAGAAAGGGATGTAAAGCTTACAAAGTAACAATTACTGATGAGGAAAGTAAAATTAAAATAGATAAGTTAAAAGAGGAAGACATCCCAGTCTTAAAGGAATATGTTGATGTATTCCCAGAAGAAATTTTGGGATTACCTCCAAAAAGGGAATTGGATTTCACCATTGAGCTGGTACCGAGTGCAGTACCTAGCTCAAAGGCCCCTTATAGAGTGAACATATTGGAACTCAATGAATTAAAATCACAATTAAAAGAATTAATTGATAAAAATTATATTCGACCAAGTGTGTCTCCCTGGGGGGCACCTGTCATCTTCATCAAAAAGAAGGATGGAACTATGCGACTTTGTATAGATTCTGTCAGTTAAACAAGATGACCATCAAAAATCAATATTTGTTGCCCCGCATAGATTATCTATTTGATCAAATATGTGGAGCCACGATGTTTTCGAAAATAGATTTAAGGTCTGGATATCATTAAGTGAGGATTTAAGATGAAGACATCTTTAAGACATCTTTCAGAACAAGATATGGTCATTATGAATTTGTTGTAATGCCATTCGGGCTTACTAATGCCCCAAGTGTCTTCATGTGTTTAATGAACAACATAATGCATAAGTATTTCGATAATTTTGTGGTCGTGTTTATCGACGACATTCTAATCTATTCAAAAACTGAAGAAGAACATAAAGAACATCTAAAAATTGTTTTGCAAGAGTTGCAAGAACATCAACTCTTCGCAAAGTTTAGTAAGTGTGATTTCTTCAAGGATAAGATTTAGTATTTAGGTCACATAGTGACCAAGGAAGGAATTTTCATAGATCCTGAAAAGATACGAGAAATCAAAGATTGGCCGATTCCTAAGGATGTGATGGATGTTGTATCTTTCATGGGCATTACCGGTTACTACCAGAGGTTCATTGAAGGCTTTTCAAGGATAGCAAATCCGATAAATTCCTTGCAGAAGAAAGGAAAGAAGTTCGATTGGAATCATAAATGTGAAGAAAGTTTTAAAAAGTCAAAAACTTTGTTAACCAACGCACCTATTTTAAGAATAACAGATCCTAATAAAGAATTTGTAGTGTGCACTGATTCCTGTAATGACGGCTTAGGTGGTGTTCTGAATCAAGAAGAGCATGTTATTGCCTATGAGTCTAGAAAGCTAAAAGTTCAAGAAAAGAATTACGCAACATATGATCTGGAATTAGCAGCTGTAATACACGCCTTAAAGATGTGGCGACATCACCTAATTGGCAGAAAATTTGTTTTAATGACTGATAATAAAGGATTGAAGTATCTTTTATATCAGCCTAATTTAAATGCCAGACAAGCTAGGTGGTTAGCTTTCTTGAGTGAGTATGATTTTGAAATCCAGCATATAAAAGGTAAATAAAATAAAGTTGTTGATGCATTAAGTAGGAACAGAAGGCTGAATTTTGCAACAACAATCAGCACTTATGTTTCAGACTTAGATGAACAACTTAAAGAAGGAATAAAACAAGATGAAATTTACTAGAATTTGCAAGCTAAAGCTAAAGAAAATCCAACAGAAAACTTAATAAAAGGTTACAGTTTAAATGAAAAAGAACTTTTTACTATATAAAGATAAACTGTATGTACCTAACGTACCTAAATTCAAGCTGTTAATTCTGGATGAAATTCATAAAACACCATATTCAGGTCATCCAGGTTATCAAAATACTATAACCATGTTAAGAAAAGAGTATTTCTAGCCAAATATGAAAACTAAAGTAGCTGAATATATTGCAAGGTGTTTAGAATGTCAACAAGTAAAAATTGAACACCAACACCCAGCTGGTTTGCTACGGCCTTTACCCATCCCTAGCTGGAAATGGGAGGTAATTAGTCTAGATTTTATTACTGGATTACCTAAAAATCAAAATCAGAATGATTCTATCATGGTAGTAGTTGATAATCTAAGAAAAGCAGCTCATTTTATACCTGTTAAAACTACATACAAAGCTGCAAACATAGCTGATATTTTTCTAAAACAGATTTTCCGATTACATGGATTAACAAAATTCATAATCTCAGATAGAGATCCTAAGTTTACAGGAAATCTTTGGAGGTCCTTATTTAAATGGTTAAACACTACATTGAATTTCAGTACTTCTTTCCATCCTCAAACAGATGGACAAACTGAAAGGGTAAACCAAGTACTGGAATATTTATTAAGAATGTATGTGAAAGAATAGCCTGGTAAATGGGAGGATTATTTACTTTTGGTAGAATTTGCGTATAATAATAATTATCAGACATTAGCTAGATTTAGTCCGATTGAAATTTTATATAGACAGAAATGTAATACTCCTATCTCTTGGAGTAATCCAGTAGTTAGATTGGTATTAGGTCCAGAATTGTTGAAAGAAATGGAAGAAATTGTGAAACAAGTGCAGGGAAATCTGAAAGTGGCACAAGATTGCCAGAAAAGTCAAGCAGACTTAAAAAGAACTCCAAAGGATTTTCAGGTAGTTGAACACGTGTTCATCAAGGTAAGGCCCAAAAGGAACTCTTTAAGATTGGGGAGTTGTGCAAAATTGGCACCTCGTTACTGTGGCCCATTTGAAATTTTGTCTAGGATTGGACAAGTATCTTATCAATTAGCATTAACACCTAGCTTAAGAGTACATATGTTTTTCACATTTCTGTTTTAAAGAAATATGTTCATGATATTACTCATGTTTTTAACTAGAATGTTGTACAGGTGGAACCAGAAGGAGAATTTCTTGTAGAACCAGACTGTATCCTCGGGAGGAGGAAAATTACACTTCGGAACCGCACCATTGGACAAGTGAAGGTGAAATGGACGCACCTTAGTCCAGAGGAAGCCACCTAGGAATTGGAAAGTAAAATGCGAGATGCATATCCAATTCTGTTCCAGGGGACTTCAGAGGATGAAGAATAAATAACATCGAGGACGATGTTATATTTTAAGGGGGTGTGTATGTCACATGCCCTAATTTTTCCAAATAATATTATCTTATTTTGATTTTATTCCAAGACATTATGTTAAATTTTTTTTTAAAGTTGTATCTGATGACTCAGCAGAGTCAAGGATGTGGAATGTAATTCTGAATATTTTAATTTTAAATAAATAAAAGTGAAGACAACAGCTTGGGAGAGTTGTTAAAAAGAGTGTTACTGGTCAAGATGGTGGAGGAGACTAGGTGGAGAGAAAATAGACAAGTGACAGTATCCTCAAACACTTCCTAAGTTGCAGGTGGCAACCTCCCTACATTTGGGGTCATGATCCCCCAATAAAGTGGGATCAGAGCAGGTGGCTCAATTAATGACAACTATACCAAAAAGACCTAGGAAATCTTAATAAAAAAGCCCATTGTAGAGAGTTGATGCTACTCATTCCAGGAGAAGAATCATTCAGATGAATGCACTTCAAGGAATTCATTGGGAAGGGAATTTTTAACGAAGGTGTTTGAGGGGTAAACTGCAAGAAGGTGATCTAGTACAGCTTTCCAGCTGAAAGATCTTGTTGTAGTGTGCAGAGTTGGTATTGAGTCTTTGGACTAGTACTTTGTTTATTGCTCCACCTAGTTCCAGCCAAGGAGACTAGAACAAACTCGGGGGTCCTGAGAAGTCACTGTCTGAGTGCTCTCTAGGAGTTGGCAGGGACGAATGGCCTCCCAACGTTGTTGTCATCCAGCTTTAAAAACAGGTTCCATTATCTTTTAATTTCTTGTGTTAAATTTTATATCTGTGTGTGAACAAATAATGAATGATTGTATGTTATGTTGTAAACTATTAAATTTGAAATTTCTTAGTTGTTTTAATGTTGAATCTGTTCTTTGATGAAAAATAAATCCTACCTGTGTTTTTCCCCATATGGATTAATCCAGATCGTACTCTAGCACAGGTAGTGTGTTTAAATGAATGAAGTATGATAGGAATATGAAATGAATAGAGTACTTATGTTTTTCAGAGTATTGAAATTTTTTCTTTCAGTAGATAGTTGTTTTTCCAGAAAGAATATTAATCTGTTTCATAGAGTTGTTGTTAGATCTAGACTGTGTATTTAGAATATCAAAAAAGAAAAAGAATCATATTATTTACTAATAGTAGTATGTTCAATTATGTAATTCATTCTTCTACACAAAACCTGCTTCTGTAAACTATATATCTATACTGAAACATAAGGAATAGAAATATCAGTTGAATGCTTAATATTTATGTTAAGTAAAGATGCAAATATAGTTCTGTTAGTTTATTTCTTTTCCTACTTTTGATAGCTATTTTACCTGCAACTATCTAAACTTTAAGTAAGGATAGGTAACCTGATTAAATTCTAAAGATAAACTAATTGAATTAAGGAATATCATAATTAAGAACTTAATAACCCTTATTATATTATTTCTCTTAGGATCAAAATAACGAACAAACAGTAGTAACCTATGCATATAATATTATTAATAAAGAACTCTCCATAAAGTTGCAGACAAATTATATGTGAGTATTAACAGGATAAAGGTTCTTATTCCTTTCACCAAGTGTACAAAATAATCTTATTAAATCAACTCAATTATTATAGACTGCTCTCAGTCTTATTATTTATATATAAAAAAATACAAACATAAACTTAAAAGAATATATTATACATAGATAATAATATTATTAATCCAAATAATATTATTATAAACAACAAACAGTATTGTTATAAATAATTAATTCTTTTAAACAAACTGAAGAAATCTTGTCACAAAATAAAATTAACAAAATAACAATACAAGAATTATTACTTTATAAAAGTCAATTGGGTAAAAACCCTAGCTCATGTTTCTGAGCATAATCTATTTGTATTCTATATACATTAATAACCTAGGTTAAACATAAGTTAGTTCTTTTAAACTATTAAAGAACCAACTAAAAATTTTATACACAGAAATGAAATACATTTACTGAACTCTATGTACAAAATGTATTTATAAAAGAAACCGTGCCTTTTCTTTTACTAACAGCATGTATCTATAGAAATAAATGTCAGGGTTAAAACCCTTAAAATTATTACATTTACAAGTACCAAAACATTAAGTAATAAACCAAATTTACATAAATTATGTAACCATTAAATAACCAGGTTAAAATAATTTATAATTTACTCAGTCCTTTAAGGACAAATAAAAATACTGTGTAATTATTAAAATTAGAATAATTTATATCAAACGAGGGTTTTTATAGGCTAAACCCTAACTCCAAATAAAACAAGTAAATATTAAGTGACGGTTGTAAGTATCAGTCTCAAAATTTTAATTATAAACCCTTACAGAGTTTACAAATAGAGTAAAACATCATTTACAGTCAAGAAGGGTAAAACCCCGAAATTACACAGAGAATATCAATAAACATCTGATAAACTAAACCAAGTCTAAAAGACCAAACTGTCTTTACAAAAATATTATTTTAAACAGGCCGTAAGCCGTCATCAAACTAAATACATTGCTCAGTTAAGCCAAGTCTCCCATCGACTAGTGAGGGTTCGAAACTGGGTAAACCCACAAACAATCTATAAATAAAAATATATAACTCATGGTGAGTCAAAAGAGGGTTTTTCCAAACCCTGGGTGATTCCATTGACCACCCTGATGCAAGTAGGGTGAAAACCCAACACATGGACCACAGAGCTTACCTGAAAATGAACCACAAGCCACGGCCTTCATTGTTGACTGTTTATTTCTCATTGTAAAAGATTTACAGTGGCGAGAACTTGCAAGCAAGGTAATCGACCACTTTTGGTTAAACAAATACCTATAAAAAAACATAGTAACAACATAGTATTTGCAACGAAGAAATTAAATTCAAAATTTATTATTTACCTATCAGTTGAAAATGCCAAACATCCTCGTCGAATCATGGTCACCTAAAGGCTATGCAAATGAATAATCAAATAGCCTACAAGGTAAAAACCTTGAGCAATCACAAGCCACAAGGACAGTAAGAGAAGCTCGAGAAAAAGTGAGCCATGAGGACTGCAAAGGAAACTAGAATAGACTGTAAGCCAAGGGGAATATCACTGACAGCAGGTCAATAAAGCCAACTATCTCCACGAGTTGCAGAGTGGGAACCAAGCCATTGGGAATGGATTTTAAAACCACGCACTGGTGGAAAATGCAGCATGGAACCAAGACACAGGAAAACCAGATCAAGGAGGACCGACGACCACCATGGGATCCAAGCAGAGCAGCCTCAAGGTCTAGTGCAAATTACGGAAAGGAAATGATAAGGGTTAGGTTTCAAGTAGCGTTTTATATCCCCGACGCTTGGTTAGGAGACGACCACGTAGCCAACAAATCAAACCATGCAAGAGGGTCATGTTTTTTAGTGCCTGCGTAAAACAAAAATCCAATTGATAAATCATTGGAGCAATATTTTAAACTATGATAAATTGACCAATAATTTTCCATCCAAATCGATAATCATTTGCACATTATCATATGTTAGTATAGTGACAAGATTATCCATGTTTATGGTTACATTGACCCTTCAAGAAATGTCACTTATAAACCTTCATTAAATCCCGATAATCATTCTTGCATAAGACTCATTTCCACTATAAAAATTATGTTATTACAATATCACATTTGCAATTTGAGTGGTTGCTTTTCTCTCCTCTAAACATTTTTTTTGTTATAAGATAGAAATCAAATAATTCATGCCTTGTTTATAGATAGAGATCATAGTTTTAGGTCTTTATTATAGATAAGAGATTAAATGTTTTATAGGAGAGTTCTTGCTAACCAATAAACAACTATAGTTTTCCTTGTAATAAGACTATAGTTTATACATTGTAAATTTCTTGTAATAACAACATTACAAGTCATAATTTTATAAATGGCATAATGAAATAGTGAAAAAGATTATAAACTCTAATTTAAATATGTTTATGATCATGATCTGATTATGGACTGAATGTTTATCAAACAAACAGATTATGCATGTCTATAAGACTTGCAAAAACTAACAACTCAAATAGTAACAGAGCTTTAAAGTGATACAAAACTTAATTTAAGAGCACTATTATGAAATTCTGCTACACAGTTCATAGCGACAATACTTTGATGAATTTTGGGTTATGAATTAACTTGAATATTACTAAAGATTCACCAGATCAAATGGGTGGTAAAGTAGTTATAGAACTAAAGAAGATAACTAGAATAGGAATAATCCTATTAAATCCAAAATTACTAGAACCATAGGGTTCAACTCGAAAATAAAATATAGGAAAACTATGATCTCATGTAGGAAGGCATTATGGTTTTCAGTTTGCTCAATTGAATTTACACTGTCCAAAGGATAATAGGCTGTAAGTTACCTCGCAGAAGTGAAATGTGGGACAATCGTTTCCCAGATAAGAAAATGTATTGGTATATAAATACTGACAAAACAATCATTATATCATTGCAATTATTTATACTAAAGTAAAAGTACTTGTATCTGAGATTCTAATTCTTGGAGTCGCAAACATATCCTTTTTTCGCTACTTACTTTTGAACTTTATTACAAGAAAAATTGAAGGAATCCAAATGATTTTACCTTACCGAAGCTGTTTAGAGTTTAGCAGCTTAATTACTAAGCTTTTTAAATTGCAAATAAATAGTATTGATATTTTTAAAGAACTTCTATTACGTACTCATTCAATCATACCTGTAAACTTGTAAGAACCAGTATTCATATTCGTTAGCACGATTAATAAGTAAGCCCCAGATTCAAAAGTTAGATTTCCACCTACTTGACATGAAAAGAATCATCAGTAAACTGAAATAAAGCAGCATGCAAGAAGACTTTATTCTGGTTACAAAATAAAATGAACTGTTGAGTTAATATAAATGAGATTTAGTGAAACTAATTACTTGACTATTTCTTTTATTGCAAACCATTAGCTATTAGTAGGCCACAGGTTTTAGCAGTTATTGTTATCTCAAAATTTTAAATTTTTGTGAAAATTTGGGGTTTTGACAATCATTGTTAATGGCGATGTCAATGGGGATGACAATGACAATTTCAGTGATGATAATGATGATGATGATTATGAAAAATAAAGCCACATTGTAAGATATTTCTCTTACTAAACAACAAGGGCCTAAGGTGGCACATGAAGTAGATATTGTAGTGAAACTTAAACATCAATAGCAACATCGGATGTAGAGTCATAGTTTGTTCATCTGAAGAAGAGTCTACATAATCATTTGAAGGAGAGTCCTAGGAAGGGAATAACAAGGAAGAATAATATACGACAATGAATAATTTAAAGGAACTACATGTTAAAGAGTCAAAGACAAAAAAACAATAGCTAAGGTTGTTTCATATCGCTACTCATATTGTTCTGTGAAAAAATTTCATCAAGGCAAGGTAATTGTGAGCATCAAAAACCCTACTATGAACCTAAACGAGAATACAACAACACTTGATATACAAGTACATGGAGGAATGAAAGTAATGTATGTGATATTGGTTATCACAAATACAACAAGAAGACATATGAGAAATCATGCACACGATTGAGGTGTACATGTAACAACTGGTCCCAGTGCACACATTCAACTAGGATGGATGGATGCTCGTTCTTGGTACCAATTGACTACATTTGTTAAAATATCACATTATATGGATTCCACTCATATTTTAAGTTAAAAATACATAAAGGGGGATGGAATGAAATGTACCCTAGGAAGCACTTAGGGAGGATAAATAATGTAATATTAGGTACCTAGGGAGGTACCAAAGGGGAGATTGAACTGTACAAGTATGGATTGTGCCAATGATTCCTTCTCTAAGGAGTACTTGATGTTGTTATCCTACCTTAAGGTTTTTTTCTACATTCTTGTGTTTATTCTTGTATGGATGCATTCTATCATTATGAAGTTATGGGTTTATCTTTTATCTACCAAGATTCAATATATAACCATGGAGGACATTCCAACACTTATTGTATACTTCATATGCATATTTTGGAAAAATTATAATGCACTTCAACATCCTTCATATTCTAATATGGATCAATATTAAGATCTTTAATTGCAAATAGTTTAGTGTGCAATTTTGATAATCTTTATGTACCTAATAATGAACCATGGGAGTCTCTTTAAAGGAAGCACATTCTACTGTATATGGTAGACACTTTAGAAATTAGAAGACTCTTAATCACATGCAATCATTTTTCTTTTTATATTTTGTCTATTAAAATTCACTACAAGTGGTTTAATGGATATTTTTCTTAAGTAAGAAAGTGGAAGAATTTTTTTTTATATTTTTCAAGGGAAAATAGGCCACAACATTCATGTCCATTTCTAAAGATTTTTGTTTAATAGTTGAAGAAGAAACTTGTGGATTTGAGTTCCTCTTGAAAAATACCCAATTTAAAGAAAAACAAATATTCAAATCAATGTTTGTGAAGTAAATATATCGTTGATGTAAAATCATTTCTTTTAGTTTTTTTTTAATATTACAACTATGAATTTATTCTAGGTATCATAGAGCATATGAATTCTGATGGGTTTCCTAGATTTATGCTAAACTAAATCTAGGTGAAAGAGCACTTCAATAACTTTAATTTTAAATATTGTATGATATCAGTTTTCACATTATTGAGGAAGTTATGACCATTCAAAATCTTTGCCTCAAAACCCTAATGACACTACAACAAAGTTTCATTGAAAAGTAAGTTATCTCTTTGAAACTCTAGTTTTGGCTACAAGTTTTATTCCATGCAAGACGTTCTTACAAGAAAATATTAAGGTCCTAGTATTGAAGAACACATAAAGTGGTGGAATTCAAAATTTCCCCATCGATGAAGATACACAATAAGATTTAGAGCATAGGATGTGTTAGCACCGAGATTTTGGGCCCCTAAGGTCAAGTGAGGGGAGGTCGCTCCCGTGCAATAGTAGAACCACTTTAGGCTACACCTATGGCCCTACACAGTCAGAGAGGGATCTCTTGTTCTTCACGAGAGATGCTCCACATAAGGTTGTCAGTATTTTGTGTCACTAGAGTCTACTCCGCAAAGGATTTTCAATTAGCATAATTAGGGGGCTAGGATCTTGAATGGGGCAAAGTATGTTGAGGAAGGTGCATGGTGGGATTATCGGGGGATAAGGGACCATGGGAAAATGGAGTTGAAACCTATGCAAGAAACAATTACAGATGAAAGAATGACAAAAGGTAGCAAATGGAGGCAAGATAGCTATTGATTTCCCAATCAGGAGATTTTAGCAGGCGTTTTAGAGGACAAGGAGGGATAGTCCATTACATGGAGCATCGACGAGATGAATTCCATGTAACTTTAGAAGAACCATTTTTAATGCCTGGAACAGTAGTCGGAGCATAACAAGTATGAATTCCAAACCACTATACCCTATGTCGTAGGCATGAAAAGCAATAAACAAAATGGAGTGAAGACAAGAAAACACAATTTACATGTAAAAGGAAAGCACTTATTTGAAAAAACAACAACATAGGAATCTTTGCTATGAATGATAGTCTTCCACTATAATTTATTCATACACAGGTATCAAGCTTTACAAATGGGAGCCTCAGCCCAGGATTGTTTCCCAATCCAATTCACTAACTCCTTTCTCCCTCTATTGGGAGGGTATTTATACAATCCTATTGCTAAGACTACCGAATAAAAAGCTATTGCAAGTCACGATTAGGTGCTAACAGTGTAAAGAGTGGACTATTGCCACGTTTTTACAATTATAAACAAGCATCATGGATATGTGTGTTAACACTCATAATGTACCCAAGTTGCAAAAGGTAAATCCCAAAGGTAATAGCAAAAAATCGCTTCAAAAAGAAACTGGCTTTCCTTTCTAGAGAGGGATCCCTCAAATATAAATTTAACAAGGCTAGATATAAAATAAACACTTAAACATCATATGGATGGTTGAAACAATACACATAATCATTGGGCAATGGAGTCAAAATATATAAAGATATCACAAGGTCACATGCATGAGATTTCATCAAAGGCAAGATAACCACTTAATTACAGTCATTCATTGAGTTCAGGTGGAAAAGGAGGAAATATGAACAGTCCATCAATATAGAGCATCATAAGATGAATTCCATATTAACTTTAGCAAAAACATTTATGAAATATCTGAAACAATAGTTAGACCACAACAAATATGAATTCCAACCATTCAACACTACACTTCAGATACGAGGAAAAAAAAATGGAATGTAACACCGGAAATATGATCACACAAGAAATAAAATACAGACTGTAATGTAAACAGCACAAGAATCTCTGATAACCCACACGCATTCAACTTTGTTATTTCAAAAATTATATGTCTTCAAAAAACAATGATCAATAAATGGGTTCCAACCCCCAATACATCAAGTAAATGCAAATGTATACATAAATGATTTCTTCCCCAAGAAGATTTAGTACTTGAATAATCTGTTTAATCAAATTCTTTGTAACCATATCCCTAACAACTAGGAATAAACTACTTGCTTTGATCCTGATAATAGATGATTTAATTAAAATCAACTTGGTGACAACAAGGCTAAAAAAAGTAGCTCCATAGCGTGCAACACCTTTTTTCACGGATGAAGAACATACTTTATTTTTCCAAATATTTCCACGGCTCTCCATTGTTCCGCGCTTGGGATGTCGTACTCAATCATCTCTCAGATAGACACTTCCAAATCCATATAGGTTTCATAAGACATAGTAGGCATCCCTCCTCTTTGAATATGTGAATATGATACGGAAAAAAGAGACCTTCTAATGACTGACCTTCATTAATAATACGAGACAAAAACTCACATCGAACTTCAGTTTTACAACCTCTGTTTACTTTAGCCAAAATAGACTCATTCACAGAATCACCACTATCAGGGTAATTATCAAGCAAATTCAGAAATCCACAGATAACTTTTGCATCAATTCTACACAATATCTTGGACATGGAATGACTCACAATGACTCTTTCAGAATACAAGTAATTACTTGCACACCACTTAACAAATTCAGGAAAAGGTAAGGTCTACTCAATGGAAAAATAATACAGAAATGACTTGCAGGCATTCAAAATGTTGTTTCCTTGTGAATTACATCGCCACAATCTTTCCTTAATAACCGATACATTTCCTACTGACAGGAATGGGTCATATACACCCCTATCTCTATCAACCAAGAATTCTTCTCTTTCATCCAGAACTCGATTAAGACCTTCTAACCCTTTCTCTTTCTCCATAATAGAAAAACAACAATAATTCTGTGAATAAAGCTTGAGTGTTCCAAGCTTACCTGTGACTGTAACTGTATATACCTGAAGTTGATTGCGAAAGGATGGTGGGAGGTCCCTTTCATTCGTCTTGGCATGTAAAATAAAAAATGATTTTTCAAAATAAGTCAACTTCACTTTATATAGAATTCCATTCCGGAGGCTCCTTCTAGTGGTTTTTCTTAAACCATTTTTCTCCGCGGAATGTACCATAAGCCGCCACATGTATCGTGGTTTTTATTCTGCTATCACTTTCCTACTTCAACCACCGTGCAACTCTGCCCTACAAATCTAATGATAACCATTGATGAATATTCACTTTATTTTTAAGCCGTTGGATTAACTTGCACATACACATTCCGCTGGGCCTTTTTGTTTTTAACGGCGCGCAACTTTATGGAGCAAACTTTTTATCAACCATACATTTTGCGACCTGATTCCATAACTGTCGATCCTCACACCTTGTTAATTATCTCCACATACCCTTATCTCCCAGGCATCTCCACAAAGCGGATCTATTCTAAACCGTTGATTTTTGCATCCTTGTCCTATACCATTGGATTATGAGATAATTTCATCATTCATGCGCCATTTTATCATACATTCACATTGTCATATTTAACCAAAGTCCAAATAACCATCATTTTTGTTCACCATGTTTCCTTCAATACTCTGCAAGTTATAAGTTGTTAACAATTGGCTCCATCTGGGGATGATATCCTCCCTGTGAGGTATCAAAGAACTCGTCAACTAGGTGCCTGTCTTTAATATTTACATGATAGCTTCCAAAAAATTTATCTTTCTTGTTGATATATTTACTAGAAAGAAATGGCATGCCTCCTGAATCTTAGGGATTTCACTGCGAGCTTCAAAAACATTCGGCTCACCATCTGTACTGATTTCTAAAGAAAATAAATATTTACAAACTTATGATACAAGTTTTACCTTCCTTATTAGGATAGGTAATGTTTCAAAAATCTCCCGTTGACAGGGTTACTATCCAGAGAAACTCCGTTCAGATATTCCAAAAGAAATGCATTTTGTCCTCTATATCCAACAATAACATAAGGACCCACCCACATATGATCAAATTTTCCATGTTTATCTTCTTTAGGAGCATCCCACTTCAAGACCAAGTCATCAATCTGAAACTGTTCTTCTTTCACCTTTCTATCAAAAGTATTTTTTATTTTTTCCTGATGCAATTGCACTTTATCATAAGCCTTATTCCTTTGCTCTTCTAGCTCAATAATCTGATTGATCCTCCTTTGCATGTGGTTTGGTTCTTCTTGCTGCTCTTGGAAATACCTCATAACTGGAACACCTAACGATGCTGGAAAAACAACTTCAGTTCCATACACCAACTGGAAAGGAGACATTCCAATCGCCCTTTTGGTACTAATCCTGTCAGCCCATAAAGCATATTTGAGCTTGGTATGCCATGATCTTTTATTATCTTCCAAAAAATTCCTGATGATCCTTACTAAGATTTTATTTGAATATTTGGCTAAACCATTTCCATGCAGATAATAGGCAGTCGAATGATTCAAACTGATATGATATTTGTGACAGAAATCAATCATTTTCTTGGATTTAAAAGCGGCAGCATTATCTGTTACTATTCTTTTGAGGCATCCAAATCTAGCCAATATGTTCTCCTCAAGAAAATCCATGATTACAGTTTTAGTGGCTTTCCTGGTGGGAATCACCTCAATCCATTTTGTAAAATAATATGTAGCTTTTAAAATCCATTTGTGTTGTCCTAAAGAATTGGGATTTATTTCTCCAATAAAATCCAAACCCCACTATTGGAAAGGAGCTTCTATTGTTATTGGATTTAAAGGGAGAGGAATTACCTTTCTTTTACCATCAAAAATTTCACACCGATGACACATGCTAGTTTCTTTATATACATCTGAAAGCAATGTTGGCCAATAGTAGCCTGCTCTTACAATTTTATTTGCAGTCACCTTCCAAGAATGATGCCCTCCACAATCTCCTTTATGGAATTCTTTAATTGTATGTTGAGCTTCATTTTCCAAAAGACAGTTTAGTAACACACCTCCGAGGTCTTTCCAATAAAGATATCTATTTATAATACAAAATTTGGCACCTTTCAATTTTACTGACCTTGCCCTTGACTTACTCAATCCTACTGGTGCTTGTAAATTTTGAAGGATGTAAACAATGTCAGAGTACCATGGAGACACCACAAAATCAATCATTACTTCCACCTCTGTATCCAACTGATTAAACTGATAGGATAAGAAATTGATTTGTAAAGATTCACAATTTGAATTAGTCATCATTTTCGCTAACCCTTGTCCCTTAACCAACTTAGTAGGCTTTATCTCTATATCGTACTCTAGTAATGTAGCTATCCATTTTGCCCTTCTACCCTCTAGATCAAGCTGTGTCAAAATTCCTTTCACTGTAGCAGTTGGAACATGCATGATTACATGTGAGTGTAGAATATATACTCTCAAATATTTCAATGCCTTGACTAAAGCATATTCATGTTTCTCCATGATATCATATTTCAATTCTCCATCCCTCAACATCTTGCTGAAAAATGCTATGGGTTGCTCCATGTTCTCATCATTCTTTTGCAATAAAACTGCTGCAATGGTATGCTCTGAAGCATACAAAAATACTAAGAAATATTTGGTAAAATCTAGACTCACCAACACCGGAGCAGCTAATATTGCTTGTTTGATTTCCCAAAATGACTTCCTAGCTTCCACATTCCATTTTATCTCATGACCCTTTTTTAGCATATTTGTAATATTCATTAAGATTTCAGCAAAACTAGGCACAAACCTTCTTAAAAAATTCACCTATCCCAAAAATGATTGTATTTCCTTTTTACTCCTAGGTTCTCCTACTTTTAAAATTGCACTCACCCTTTCAGGATCAATTTTATTCCGTCTTTAGATATTATATGGCCCAACAATTTTCCTTCTTCCAATGTAAAATTGGACATCTTTGGGTTCAATGATATATCAAATTTCCTGCACTTCATGAATTTTTTTTCTAAATGATGAATATGTTCTCTGTCAGATCTTGAATAAACTGCGATGTCATCCATGTAAATTACCACAAAATTTCCAATTTCTCCCGCAAAAGCAATGTCTATGTCTCACTGGAAAGTAGCTCCTGCATTCATTAATCCAAAAGGCATCTTTGCATACATAAAAGTGCCCCAAGGTATAGTAAATGCAATTTTTTCTTGATCTTCAGGTAATACTTTAATCTGATTGTAACTAGAAAAACCGTCCATCATCAAAATTCTCTTAGCTCCAACTACCTTCTGTAGTATATGATCCATCTTTGGCAAGGGATAATTGTCCTTCATAGAAACTTTATTTAAATTTTGGAAATCTATACACAATCTTATTTCTCCATTATTTTTTCTAATAGGAACCAAATTTGCAACCCACTTTGAAAATCTTAGAGTCACAATGATTTTGGCGTTAAATAAATTTTTAATTTCCTTCTCAATAATGGGAAGCAATTTAGGATTTATCCTTCTAAGTTTCTGCCTAAAAGGCTTCTCCCCAGGTTTTATAGGAATAGTATGTTGTATTATAGATGTATCATACTCAAGATCTTCATAACTCCAAGAAAACACATCCATATACTTCTTCATTAAATTCACATATTCCTCTTTTTCTTTTACAGGAAAATTTTTGGATAATTTTATAATCTTAGGATTTTCCTTGGTACCAATATTCCTATCTTCAACAACATTCTCAACAGGATTCACTTTAGGATTCTTAGCACCATCATTCTGATCAAAACGTTTTTCCAAAGGAATCAAACCTCTTGGTATAAAATTATTTTTTAATTGAATAATATCTTTTCCTCCTAAGGTTCCCTTTAATTTTTCAGCACCATCCTTTTCCTTTTCAAGCTCTTCATCATCCTAAAAATTCTCACCATTGTCATTTTCAGTATCAATATGAGTATATACAAATTCTCCCGATAATTCTAAAAACCTTCTTATCTGCATGTTATCTTCAAATACCTACCAATATTTAGAATTATCAGGAATAGATGGTCTGTTCACAATGTCCACTTGATATTCTTTCTGACCAGCAATAGGGGTTTTAAATTTTCCCGCAGCTACTGCCAAAGAGTCTGCTATAGTATTTTCATGTCTGGAAACCACCTAAATCGTATGCTCTATAAAAAATCTACCAATCATATACCATACTTCGTTCCTATAAGCCCTCATTCGAGGATGCCTGGTTTGATAACTATCATTCACCTGGTTTATCACCAATTCTGAATCCCCTAAAACTTTTATCCTCTATGCTCCCAAATATTTCAAAGCATGCAACCCAAGTAATAAAGCTTCGTATTCAGCTACATTATTTGTGCATTCAAATGTTAATTTATATGATAAAGCTTTAAAATCCCTGATAGGAGAAATTATATACACACCAGCTCCAACGCCTATTTTTTCCACAGATCCATCAAAGTACATAGTCCACAAACCTTCTCTTTTTTGTTTTGCTTCCAAAGCATCTTGTTCCATCACTTCTTTTTTATTTTCTTCAGGCTTCATCTGCAATGTAGCTTCCAAATCATATGGGACAGTATCATTAAAGAAAATGGAAGACCCCAAATTAGTATTAACAACATATATATGATGAAATTCAGGCTTATCTTGACTGCTCACTACATAAGGAGTTCTTTTCTCACTATACAACCTCTTACTTCCATCTTGAATAGGAATAGTAGCATATGACATATCCATTTGTAAACTACCCTTCAACTTTGAAGTCCAAGATCTTGATAACAATACTCCAAACTTAGGTGGGATATCTGCTACTACCACATCCATTACTATAGTTTTAGATGGTACTTTATTCAGAGTTACTACCATATCTTTAATCAAACCAAGACATTTCACTCTCCTGGAATCAAAAGAATACAAATCTTTATATGGTCTTGTCACTTCTAATCCCAAACTTTAAACTAATACTTTTGGCATTAAATTATGTGATGCACTCGAATCTAATATAGCATTATGGACCACCATATCATGCACATTCAAACTCAAATAAAAAGGAGGGACTTCTTCATTTTCTATACTTTCAACTTTCAACCCAAATGAAATAGTAGGATTATCATCATTCAATTCCAAAATATCAGATTGCAATTCTCCTTGACCTTTGACCATTTTTGTTATGGTATTTCTATATTCATTGTTTCTCAACAACTCATTAAATGGAACAAAAAATTTCAACTTGAAAAGCTCATTTTGCAAATTGAAACTAGAACTGACTCTTTCCACATCAATTGGGGTTATTTGCTTCATTCCTTTGTTTTTTTGTATCTCATTCTCAACTTCTTTATTTACAACAGACTCTTTTTGTATTTCTTTTCCCCTTTCTATATTTAAAAAACTAGTGGAAGGCTAATTTGGATTTACCTTCTCTTTATTTATAAAGAATTCTCTATTTCTCAATCTAATCTTCCTCTGTACATCATCCATAGCATGCAGATAACCTCTTTAATACTATTTTGTCTCCCTTTCAAATTCTTCATTCCCATCCTCTTGTGCAAACATGTTATGTTCTTCTTCAGTAAGATATATATCTGAATCTAGTTCTCTAAAAAGATGAATTTCATTTTCAGTAGGATCTTCTTCGTCAGCGACATAATTCTAAGGAAATGGTGGTTGAATTTGTTGTTCTTCCTAATTTATTGGGTTTCTTATGTCTCTCTGCCTATTTTGTGGAAGTATAGGAGGATTTGGTCTTCTAAAATTAGGATTATTGATTTGAGGATTGACTTGTTCTTTGTTGAACGCCCTATTATCCATAGTCAATCTATCCATCAACGTATCCATTGTCTTCAACATCATTTCAAACTTGATATCAGTGGTAGAAGAAGAAGTAGAAGGTGAATTTTCTTCCTTTTTCCTCCTATCAATGTCTCTGTGTTTCATTTTTCCACTTGTCGTCATATTATCTTTCACTTCTAATGCATCTGTAAACATTGTGGCAAGAGTTATTGATTTTCTTTCTCTCAATGAAAATGCAAACTCATTATCAAAGGCTCCAACATAATGCAGTTTAGCGGCGACTGTAGAAGGTTTTATATCTTCTAGAATAGAATTATAAATCCTCATAAACCTACTTGAAAATTCATGAATAGATTCAAAACCCCCCTTTTTGAGACTATTATACTAAGACAAGAGCTGCAAAGGATTCTGTTTGTCATCCCATCTCTCTAGGAATGCATTCTGGAAAGCTTGAAAATTCAATATAGATCCATCTGGCAAGTCTTTAAACCATTTCTTCACTTCACCTGATAAAATTTGAGCAAATAACCGCATTTTAACATCTACATAATCAACTTCCTCCAAGTCAACAAAATCTTCAAACTTAGCCACATGTTTTTCCATGGTTATGTCTCCTTCTCCATCAAAAAAGGAAATTCTTTGGGAATAATTTTGAGGAAGGTCATGTAATAAAGCAAGAAAATGCAAAGGAGCAAATCTGGCTGCCATTGGTCTAGGTGGACTCAAAGGTACTGAGGAATTTTGAGTGTTTTGAACAACAAGTGTTTCAACTTTTGCAGACTGTTATAAATATCTCCAAAGGGAATCCAACAAATAAGATTCTAATCTACGAGAATTAAATTCAGTATTCTTAAGATCAGACTCAGAATTAGTTTTCAACAAACTTCTTCCAACATTAACTTCCCATTCTGGATCAAAAATATTAGGAGAATCTCGAGAAGATGACGCACCAAACAAAGAAAAAACTATTTTTCTTTATATTTTTTCTTAAATAAATTTTCTAGATCTTCCAAACTCTTTAAAATTTCAGTGTCAAAATTACCTCGTGTATCTCTTCTTGAAGCCAGAATGGCTTTTTAAATTTTGAAAAATTTTACAATGGAATCGCGAGGGAAAATATACAACCTTCTCTACTGACAAAAATTCCTGTTTGCCCACATAAATCTTTTCTTGATATTTAAAACTTTGTTCTTCTTCCAAGGGCAGATTTGCACTTTCATTCCTCGGCAGCGGTGCCAATTTGTTAACACTCAGAATGTACCCAGGTTGCAAAAGGTAAATCCCAAAGGTAACAGCAAAAAAACACTTCAGAAAGAAACCGACTTTCCTTTCCAGAGAAGGATCTCTCAAATATAAATTTAACATATGGACGGTTGAAATGATACACATAATCATTGGGAAATGGAGTCAAAATATATAAAGACATCACAAGGTCGCATGCATGATATTTCATCAAAGGAAAGATAACCATTTAATTACAGTCATTCATTGAGTTCAGGTGGAAAAGGAGGAAATATGAACAGTCCATCAATATAGAGCATCATAAGATGAATTCCACATAACTTTAGTAGAAACATTTATGAAATATATGAAACAATAGTTAGAGAACAACAATTATGAATTCCAACCATTCAACACTATGCTTCAAATACGAGGAAAACAAAATGGAATGTAACACCGGAAAAATGATCACACAGGAAAGAAAATACAGACTGTAATGTAAACAACACAAGAATCTCTAATAACCCACACGCATTCAACTTTGTTATTTCAAAAATTATATGTCTTCAAAAAACATTGATCAACAAATGGATTCCAACCCCCAATACATCAAGTAAATGTAAATATATACATAAATGATTTCTTCCCCAAGAAGATTTAATAACTGAATAATCTATTTAATCAAAGTCTTCGTAACCATATCCCTAACAACTAGGAATAAACTACTTGCTTTGATCCTGATAACATATCATTTAATTAAAATCAACTTGGTGACAATAAGGCTCGAACAAGCAGCTCCATAGCGTGCAACACCTATTTTCATGGATGAAGAATATACTTTGTTTTTCTGAATCTTTCCACGGCTCTCCATTGTTCTGTGCTTGGGATGTCATACTCAATCATCTCTCGGATAGACACTTCCAAATCCATATAGGTTTCATAAGACATAGTAGGAATCCCTCCTCTTTGAAAATGTGAATACGATATGGCAAAAAGAGACCTTCTAATGACTGACCTTCATTAAGAGTACTAGAAAAAAACTCACATCGAACTTCAGTTTTACAACCTCTGTATACTTTAGCCAAAACAGACTCATTCACAAACTCACCACTATTAGGGTAATTATCAAGCAAATTCAGAAATCCATGGATAGCTTTTGCATCAATTCTACACAATGTCTTGGACATGGAACGACTCACAATGACTCTTTCAGAAGATGAGTAATTACTTGCACACCACTCAGTGAATTCAGGAAAAGGTAAGGTCTGATCAATAGCGAAATAATACAGAAATGACTTGCAAGCATTCAAAATGTCATTTCCTTGTGAATTATATCACTACAATCTTTCCTTAATAACCAATACATTTCCCACTGATAGGAATGGGTCATATACACCCCTATCTCTATCAACCAAGAATTCTTTTCTTTCATCCAAAACTTGATTAAGACCTTCTAACCCTTTCTCTTTCTCCATAATAGAAAAATGACAATAATTCTGTGAATAAAGCTCGAGTGTTCGAAGCTTACCTATGACTCTAACTGTATATAACCGAAGTTGACTGCGAAAGGATGGTGGGTGGTCCATTTCATTCGTCCTGGCATGTAAAATAAAAAATGATTTTTCAAAATAAGTCAACTTCACTTTATATAGAAGTCCATTCCAGAGGCTCCTTCTAGTGGTTTTTCTTAAACCATTTTTCTCTGCAGAATGTACCATAAGCCACCACGTGTATCGTGGTTTTTATTCTGCTACCACTTTTCTACTTCAACCACGGTGCAACTCTACCCTCCGGATCTAATGATAACCATTGATGAATATTCACTTTATTTTTAAGCCGTTGGATTAACTTGCATGTACACATTCCACTGGGCCTTTTTGTTTTTAACAACGAGCAACTTTATGGAGCGGACTTTTTATCAACCATAGATTTTGCCGACCCAATCCCATAACCGTCGATCCTGGCACCTTGTTAATTATCTCCACATACCCTTATCTCCCATGCATCTCCACAAAATGGATCTATTCTAAACCGTTGATTTTCACATCCTTGTCCTATACCATTGGATTATGAGATAATTTCATCATTCATGTGCCCTTTTATCATACATTCACATTGTGATATTTAACCAAAGTCCAAATAACCATCATTTTTCTTCACCATGTTTCCTTCGATACTCTGCAAGTTAGAAGTTGTTAACAATGTGGATGAGACTTCCACCTTAGGTGTATCCCGAATGGCATTGGAGGAATCAGCTAATATGTGTTGAGGCAGATTACACGTGTGAACACCCCCTCCGCTATCATTTCCACACTGGGTGGGAGATCTACACATCGGTAATCTTTCTTAGCCGTCTGATCAAAAGAATCTTCCATATCCGCTGTCCACATTTTGTTCATCCTGCCACCAACCTTTCTCTTCTGAAAACCATGGGTAGTTTGGATCACGATACATCCTAAGCCATCAATCGAGATCAACCCTCCTGCAGCCGTCGATTAGAGTGGGCCCCATCCTTTTTCACAATGGAGAACTCAAATATCCGTCTGTGCTGGTTTGCCTTGCGAAATGAACCATATCTGTAGATTTGTCATTTTCTTCATCGCGGCCATTGATCTTTGTGACCTCTACCCCCTTTTGCGATTTGAGATTGCGGCTTTATCCACACAAGTATGGAGTGCAAAATTATTGTAGGCCGTAGATCTGACCCAGGCTTCATCTCAACCGTCGAAAGCTGCTGGTATTTAACACGTTTCGCACTCTAGGATAGAAAATTTGATCGCGCATGTTTGCTCGCGTGAAGTGGTTCAGAACCGTTGATCCTCCTTCGATCAATTGCAGCTCTTGAATAGGGATCATGCCCAATTCTTCAATACACCTGCCGCTTTGCTCGTTGAAGGATGGTCACATGAGATTCGAGGGGCTGGGACCCTTAGCGAACCTCTGTCAAGCCCTTGAATCAACTATTAAAAATGGATTGTTAACAGGATGATTCTACCATATATGGGAAATGACTTAACTTGGGGAAGATATTGACCCTTTCTGGAAATAATATCCACAATTATTTGTAGATATGTGGTCTTATTCCATGAAGTAGAATACAAAATGCACTAAGGGTTTATTTTGTAGTGAAAATTTCCAATTACATGATCATGGATGTCTTTGGAAAGAGGAGGTCACTATTTATATAGATCATAGAAGTGGGAATAATTTCATCAATAATTGTTTGGCTAATCTTGATTGCAAGTTCTTGTAAGGCATGTTCAAGCACATATGTTGAGGGTGATAATTTTAATAGTTTTTAAATATTTAAATATTACTATGGATAAATATGTTTTGCACTCATATTTTCATGATATAGATATGGATGAGGTGTATATTATTCTTGAACATCCTTGGATGAAATCAATTGGTACAATTAATATTATTGTACAAAATCATTTTTTTAAATCTTTCGTATAAGAAAAATAAAATCACATTGCATGACTTTCTATTACTAAACAAGGACCAAATGTGGCACATGAAGTAGAGATTGTAGTGAGACTAAATTCAACAACAATAATGACATTAGATGTAGATTCATAGGTTGTTCATCTAAAGAAGAGTTTGCAAAAGCATTTGAAATAAAATAGGAGTTCATAAATCCAATGCGAGGTACATCAATCGTCATTTCACTCTTTAGTGGACCACAATTTTGTGAACATATTATGATGATTGCAATTCGGCATAAGTCATAACAACATTATGGGTGTTCAATAAGTACAAAACATTCGCGAACCCTTCAAAATAATTAAAATACATTTTATTTTCCAACTCAAAACTAAAATTATCTTGAATACATGAATATTTAATGTCAATAAAGTATTAAAATGTATTGTTGATATCAATGTCACAGATAATATTTAATCTATTTCCTTTTTATATTAAAAGGTATGATGATGATGAATACGATGATGATGAAGATGATGATGATGATGATGATGATGAATATGAATATGGTGGTGATGATGATGATGACGATGATGATGAAGATGATGATGATGATGGTGATGATGATGATTATGATGTTGATGATCATGATGAAAAAAATGATGATGATGATGATGATGATGATGATGATGGCAACGTTGATGATGACAATCAATAGGATGATGATGAAGATGACAAGGACGACGATGATGATGATGATGTTAACGATGATGAAGATGATAATGATGATGTTGATGATGATGATGATGACAATGATGATCATGATCATGAAAATGATGATGATGGTGATGATGATCATGATGAAAATGATGATGATGGTGATGATGATCATGATCATGATGATGGTGACAATGATGATGACGATCAATAGAATGATGATGAATATGATGATGAAGATGAGGATGATGATGATGATGATGTTGATGATGATGAAGATGATGATGATGATGATGATGACGACGATGAAAATGATGACAATGATGATCATGATCATGATGAAAATTATGATGATGATGATCATCATCATCATCATCATCATCATCATCATCTTCATGGTGGCAATGGGGATGACGATCAATACGATGATTATGAAGATGATAAGGATGATGATGATGACAATGACAATGATGATGTTGATGATGACAATGATGAAGACGATGATGATGATGATGGAGATGATGATAATGATGATATCCATGATAATGATGAGGATGAATATGAAAATTATTATGACGAGGATGATCAGGATGAATATGTCGATGATGATGATGAGGATGATGGCGATCATGATGGTGATGATGGTGATGATGGTGATGGTGATGATGGTGATGATGATGATGATGATGATGATAATGAAGTTGAAGGGAATGATTAAACATCCATGTGTTGTTTATACAAACAAAAACAAAAAAGTGGTGTAAACGGAAACACACCATTGTGTAACAAAGAAAAAGTTAAGCACCTAAAGTTCCTTTGTCATAGTCATAAGAATATTAAGTTTATTATAGTGTGATATAAAACATTAGCGCATACTACATCACAACATCAAGGAATCAAACTCACCACACACATAGGCACATAGTTGGTCAACATGGGGGAGACACATCCTCACACTATTGCATAGAAAAAATGACCTCTTGTTGATCATTATTGAGCTATAATCAATCTAGGTGTGTGATAAAGGGTCACAAGTCACTAATACAAGATTGGATTACTATCCCTCTAAAACTCGATTGGGGGAAAAAAATAGGAAAATATGATATAATGAGATAACACTTGAGATCACAACTCAATTACTAAAGATATTGATAAACAATCATTCATATATTTGACCAAGTAAAACTTACATCCCAATACATATATTATTGAAGTTAACATATTTTGATTGAAAGTATCTCCAAAAGGTTTTCCTTCGTTCTCGTATTTAAGTTATGTTTTCTAATCAAAGGACTTGTGCACCATAATAAACTGCATATTTAAGGTGCAATGTTCAATTTATGTTTTAGTCTTATTATTAATGTGATATAGAAGTAAAATGTCCCAAAAAAAAGTGATTGTATGTCTGAAATAATATAATAAATTCCAATATATGTTCATTTCATAACAACATATTCATTCCTTTCATAGAAATACATACAACAAGTGAAATTCATAGTGTCCATTATATCAATGTAATTGAAAAATCCACTAACCATTTCATCAAACCAATTCTAGATTACTAATAGGAACAATATGATGAGACTCGGGAACTTCATTAATGGCAATTTGCAACACACTAATTGTTGGGATAAACCTACTTTAGATTGATCAACTAGTGCATTTGGTTAGGATAGTTGTTTATAATCTACCACTCAACATTTGGAGAAAATGCATGAATTTGTAGATCATAAATTCGAGTTGAATGCTTCTATTTTCTTGTAAGGGATCCTGCTTCCTGTGATGTTTGGAAAACCCCTAAGTTGGAGGGGCTTGGTTACTCCCTTTTTCATAATCTAGCATGACAATGAGTTTATTCCCCTCTAAATACCCATGAAAATGACTCCAGGTTTAAGTAAGGGAAAACAGAGGGAAAAAGAGGACAAGATTATGAATTCCTAAAATTGAATTTCTATCACACAACATGTGCAAGCAATCCAATTCGACTCCTATGTGATGCATTAGTCTTCCTCATGGTTCCAAATCTAACTGAAGTAGGGGTGGTTTTTATATTGGTGTTATTTGGATTAGATATCCCAAGTGGTGGTTCCTATTCTCTTGTCGTATGCTACCCATGAAAATAGAAAAGCACTACCACCCAAGCAACGAACTATGTGTTTTCATCGCTATTCCAATGAACTATGAGTTTTTGTCGCTATTCCAACAAATTATATGTTTTAATCTCTATTCCAACAAACTATTATTGCTATAGAAACACAAATTTATGTGTGTCTCTTTAGGGACGATTGCCGAGGGCATTTTCATTTTTTTCAAAATTTTAAATTATTTTTCCACAAAAAATTGATTTTAACTTATTCATGGAAACATTTCATGGGAATTTTGAGCCATATGTAGTAGTTCCTCCTTGGTGCTCAACAAATCCCAAGATATTGGCCCAACAAAGAAAGGCTCAGTTGGCAGCACCTGCGATGCAGATTCAGTCTCTACCGAGATATATTTCTATGGGTAACTTCTAGAACCAAGTTTTTGAAGTTGGGTGGCGGATTTCAAGTGCCTTGGTCTTATACTAAGGCACTCGACAGAATCTGATGGGTGGATCCTTATACTTATTACACACAGTTAAGTTGTGCTAAAACTAGTCCTTCAATAGGTATTATAACATCAAACTTGATGTACCATAGGCACATTCAACAATAACAGTGCAACGAATACATATAAACTCATTCATAAGAAGATACATCACTACATATTCACAATAACATGTATATATGCAAATAAATCACATTCATCATTCCAACATTTTACACAACATCTAATGTGGAAACCCATCTGAGAAAAACCACAAAGGTGCTCTTCATCTGGCATGAGAACTATATGGCACATTTGATTAGCGCACTAAGCTGTAGACTCTGTTCCATATCTCTCTTTATTATCTATAGATACTTCTTCCTTTTATCATGCTCTCTGATATTATATTAGCTACTCTTTTCTACTTGACTCTACTAATGATCCACACACAAACTGTATCAAATCAATCTCTTCTATGACTCTAATGTCGATCTGCACACAACTTAGATCGACTCACTCTCTTATATACTCCTACGCACTCAGCTACAGGTTATTCAACTCATCTCTATGACTCAACACACTAACAGAAAATACAATCAAACTATCACTAATTGACCTGATGCTACTGAAATTAACATTAACAGAACCTCCGGAGGCTAACCCGCATACAACTTGGGTTCATCCTTTTATAGACTCTTACATGTCGCTCTCATCCAACTTCATATAGTTATCCAATAGGTTGTCTTTCCTAATTTATTGACACATGTCAGTAGGCACTAAAGACCCAACTTATAAAGATGCTTTCATATGTGTGGCTTCTATCGAATCTAGTCATCTTCCTACCCATGATCTTTCTGAACTATTGCTTTCTAGTTGTTGTGTTGATGCACGTATTCTGACATGGTTAACTCCATTGCATCCTTCCTTGTCATGTCCTTTCCTTCTATCATTGTTTCTCTTCCATCGTAGACTCTCTTATGTCACAAACTCTCTTATTCTTTTGCCACAACTTCCTCTTCACCCACGTCTTTCCTTAGCTCTTTGTTCTTTATCTGATTTTATTTCTCTTCTATCGCATCTTCCTTTCTTCCTACTTATTCTACCTTATCTTCCTTCATTCCATGAATCCTTATATCACAACTCATTTTCCTTATTTCCTTCTTTACTTCTGTTGTAGATCCTTTTTGTGGAAATTGAACCCAGTGATAGAACAATTTTACTCACAACAATTATCAATTGTACATGCAAAATCACTCACAAAAGAGACTGAATATGGAACTGAACACTAAAATGTATTAACTCAGTGTACAATAACCAACCCTATAACATAATAGGTTGCTGCATTAAATAATTACATAGGATATTTGAATGCATGAGGAGGCAATTCGAATCTAGTCAAAAGTAGGCTTACTAAAATTAAGCAAATCCACAATAGGTGCAAAAAGTTGTTTCCAAATCAGTCATGGAGCTCATAAATTGGAAAAATCACTTAGGTAAGCTAAAGAGTGATGGAATGACAACTCATACATGATTTTCATAGGAGAAAAGAGTGGAGGATGTGGAGGACAAAAAACTAGTTAACCTCACCTAGTCAAACTTTCCCAATTGCCTTAAAGCACTGAAAAAGCAGGCAATAAAGTAGAAAAAGCAGAAGGGCACCCACGAGGCTAGGAATTAAGTAGAATTGATTCCTTGAGGTTTCCCAAGAACTACATGAGTCAAAATAGGCAAGTTTGACCACTAGGGATAGGTAAATGACAACTTGCATAAGGTGGGACACATGAACTAGGCAAATAAGACAAAAATAATTAAATTAATGTCTAAGGTAGCTAACTATGGGTTGATTATTCTAACACCTCCCCTTAAGCCTGAGTTATGAGTAATATATCAAAAAATTATAGGGCCTAGAAACAAGGCTTAGTCACCCTTTACATACTGCATGTCCATTTAAACAAGGAAAGAGGCAAAAACCACATGGGAAAATCCTCCCTTAAACATGGACTGTAAAACAAAATTTGGAAATCTTGTCTTCACTCATGCTTCACAGCACGATCAGCAATCCCCAGTAGTGATTTGATATTGCTGAAGGTCTTCTCACAAAATGCTTTGGTGAAGATATCAGCTACTTGTTCTGAAGATGAACAGAAGAGTAGGTGAATGGTGCCATCATGCACAAACTCTCTGATGTAGTGCATATGGATCTCAATGTGTTTGGTTCTCTGCTTCTGAACTGGATCATTGTAGATTCGAATGGTAATATGGTTATCATAGTAGATGGTAGTTGAGTACTCTGATTTGAAGCCACACTCTCCAAGTAATCCCTGCAGCCATAAACATTGAGTTGCTGCATTAACAACTCCTCTGTACTCTGCTTCTGTAGATGAGAGTGCAATGGCACTATGTTTCTTGCTTCACCAGATGATTGGCCCTTCTACAAGCATGAACACATATCCTGATGTGGAATTTCTATCTGTGCTATCACCTGCCCAACCACTGTCAGTAAATCCAATCAAATCAAGATCAGATTTTGCTTTATAGAAGATCCCATGTGTCCTTGTTCCCTAAACAAAGTTAAGGATCCTTTTGGCTGCTTTCCAATGGATCTCATGAGGCTGATCCATGTATCTAGAAGCCACACTTATTGTGTAAGAAATATCAGGTCTAGTATGTGTAAGATACAACAAACATCCAATCAATTGCCTATACAGTGTATTGTTTACCATAGGTGAAGAATCAGCTTCTTCCAGCTTCACTCCTGAAAGGAAAGGAGTCTTGCTTGGTTTGTAGTCCTTCATTTTGAATTTGTTCAGCAAATACAAGGCATACTTGGACTGGTGCACCTTGATTCCATCTTTGTTTTGAGCAATATCAAGCCCCAAGAATTGGCTTAAGAGCCCCAAATCTGTCATGGAGAAGGCTTGGTTCATTGCACCCTTCAAGGAAGCAATCTCATTCTTTGAGCTTCTTGTAATGAGAAGGTCATCAAAATATAACACAATGATCATTAATGAACCATTAATTAACTTAAAATAGACATTTGGATCTGATTTGCACCGAACAAAATTCAGTGATAGCAAGAAGCTATCAATCTTGGCATACCAAGCCATGGGGGCTTGCTTTAGCCCATACAATGAATTTCTTAACCTGCACACAAGAGAATGGTTAGTACCAAATCCTTGAGGCTGCTGCATGTATATCTCTTCAGTGAGATCTCCATTTAGAAAGGAACATTTTACATCCATGTGATGTACCTCCCATTGCTTTGAGGTTGCAATGGCTAAGGCTAGCCTGATGGAGTCCATCTTTGCCACTGGTACAAAGGTCTTATTGTAATCTATGTCATGAACATGTGAGTAGCCCTTGGCTACCAATATATCCTTGTACTTTAGAGGTGAACCATCATCAGAAAATTTTGTCTTATACACCCACTTACATTGCACTAGCTTCCTCCTTGGGGGAAGATCCACTAGCTCCCAAGTGTTGCTCTTCTGGAGTGAGCTGAACTCTTCCTTCATGGCTAATTGCCATCTTGGATCTCCTGCTGCATCTTCATATGTATGACGATCTGATTCCACCATCAGATATCATTTCTCAGAAAACATAGGGTCCTTCATGCACATACCAACCTCAAATTGAGATCTAGTCTTTCTAGGGTCATTGGTATTCCCTGCTAGCTTTCCTGCTGCATGAAGAGTATTGGCTGCCCATTTTGGCCTTGTAGGGATGTTAGGATCTGCAATAAACTCATCACTATCAGACATATCAGAAACAGGATGTTCAACAATCTTTTAACTTACTTTCAAAGGCTCTGGTGGTGAAGAGGCTTCTCCAACTTCCATTGCTGCTATGGTTCTTCTTGAAACTGAACACACCTTTCAATGAAGGATTTGTTTGAGCTCAAATTTATCAGCTTGTCCCCTTTTGAATCTTCAGAGTACCCAAAAAATAGGCACTCTTGGATTTGGGGCTGCAAAGCCTTTTTCTTTTCTGTTGGAATTCTAGCCCAAGCCCTTGAGTCAAAAATCCTGAAATGGGTCACATCTGGCTTGTGCCCACTCCATGCTTCGAAAGGAGTCATACCATCAAGATTTTTATGAGGCACCCTATTCTGGATATAGGCTGCACAGTTGATAGCTTCGGCCCAGTACTTTGGTGGCAAATTTTTGGCCTCCATCATGCATGTTTCCATCTCCTTCAGTGATCTGTTCTTCCTCTCAGCAACACCATTTTTTTGTGGTGTGTAAGGGATAGAATGTTGCATTTGAATACCTGCATCTACACAATATTGAATAAACTCATACTTGACATACTCACCACCATTGTCAGATCTGAGGACCTTGAGTTTCCTACTAGACTGGTTCTCAACCAAAGCCTTAAAGACTTTGAATAGGCCAAAAAATTCAGACTTGTGTTTCAGGAAGTAAACCCAGCAATACCTGGAAAAGTCATCTATGAAAGTCAATGCATATTTGGCCTGACTCATGGACATATGAGGGAATGGTATAGCAACATCACTGTGGATCAACTCGAGGGGTGCAGAGGTTCTCTCATGACTAGCTCTCTCAAATTTATGCTCTGGGTGTTTTCGTAGGATACAACCTTGGCAGACTCCTTTGGAAAATTTTATCTTGGGAAACCCTATGACCATCTCTTTTTCACTAAGATCAGAAAGATACTTGTAATTTAGGTGGCCAAATATTTCATGCCAAAGCTTGCTTGCTTTATTAGCATGAATCAGAAGAGCAGAGGGGTTTGAGTAGGGTAGGAAGTGTGAGAACATGTATACCTTCTGAGCATGATTTGCAACTCCTTTTGAAATGACTTTACCACTTGAGATCTCTATGATCTCAACTTCATCAGGGTAGAATATTACCTTCTTTGGAGACCCAGTGTAAGTCATCTGATACACTGATAAGAGGTTGGAGGCAAGACCGGGAACATACAACACATTACTGAACTGACCATGATCAAGATCAATCCTCCCTTTTCCTAAACTTTCAGTGAGAGAGTCATCTCCTAGTACTATTGGTGGTCCCTTCAACATGTCAAGTGAGGAGAATGCCTCCTTGGTTGAAGCCATGTGTCTTGAAGCTCCAGAATCAATGATGAAACTAGGTGAGATTGATGTGCCAGCAACCAATGCATGAACTCTCTCTCTGTCTTCTGAACTTGATCCTCCTTCTCTCTTCTTTGAGCTGTCTGGAAGGGAGATGCCATTCTTCTCCAGGAGTTGGGTCAGCATGTCTATTTGCTTCTTCATACAAGAGCTTTCAGTGTGATTTCCCTTATTGCAGTATGCGCACTTGCTCATTTCTCCTTTCTTTTTCTTCTTCTAGTAGTTCTTCTTGGAACCTTGTGGCTCCTCTGGAGACTTGTTCTTGTCTCTCTTTTGCTCAGGTGGATTTTTAGCTTTCTCTTTTCTTTTTGAATCCACCCTTGAATATCCAACAACCAGAGCTTGGTATTTGGATGGTTTGATGGTGCCCATCATCACCAGCTTGTCTTGTTCTTGTGTGAGAGATTCCATGAAATATGCAAGGCTAGGCATCTTCCAGGTTCGAGCTGTCAACTTTGTGGCATAGAAGGTCAAAAAAACCACTGAATAGTTAGGGCCAAGCTTTGAGAGTATGGCCAAGACCAGCTGATTATCCTTATTTTCGATCCCACATTGTTTTAGCTGCAAAACAAGTGCTTTGAACTTGGAGAAATAGAGTTGCAGGGATTCAAAGCTATTTGGACTCAAGGATATTAGTTCATTTTTGTTTTGATGTCCCCTCATCTCATATATCTTTCCAAAAAGATCAGAAATATTCTCCCATACTTCATCCGGTGATGTCAATCTATCAATATGGAAAAGGAGGTCTCTGGAAATACTCAGACACAAGAGACCATAGGCATCATCCCTCCTGTTGTGCCATTTTATCTTCTTTGCAGCTGCATTGGGCTCTGCTTCTATTGCCATAGTCACCCTGTAGAGGCCTTTCACTCTCAATGGCATCTCCATCTCTGCTTTCCATTCAAATAAATTGAAAGGAGTCAAGATGATCTTCTGAGATTGATCCATAGCTCAGAAATTGTCCCGGCTGTCAGTAGAAGGCTCCCAGTCACTGATGTCGAACCTGCAAAACAAATTTGAAAGAGAGAAATCGATCTAAAATGGCTCTAATACCATGTGGAAATTGAACACAGTGATAGAACAATTTTACTCACAATAATTATCAATTGTACATGCAAAATCACTCACAAAAGAGACTGAATATGGAGCTGAACACTAAACTGTATTAACTCAGTGTACAATAGCCAACCCTGTAACATAATAGGTTTATGCATTAAATAATTACATAGGAGATTCGAATGCATGAGGAGGCAATTTGAATCTAGTCAAAAGCAGGCTTACTAAAATTAAGCAAATCCCCCATAGGTGCAAAAAGTTGTTTCCAAATCAGTCATGGAGCTCACGAATTGGAAAAAGCACTTAGGAAAGCTAAAGAGTGATGGAATGACAACTCATACATGCTTTTCATAGGAGAAAAGAGTGGATTATGTGGAGGACAAAAAACTAGTTAACCTCACCTAGTCAAACTTTCCCAATTGCCTTAAAGCACTGAAAAAGCAGGCAATAAAGCAGAAAAAGTAGAAGGGCGCCTAGGAGGCCAGGAATAAAGTAGAATTGATTCTATGAGGTTTCCCAAGCACTACATGATTCAAAATAGGCAAGTTTGACCACTATGGATAGGTAAATGACAGCTTGCATAAGGTGGGACACATGAACTAGGAAAATAAGACAAAAATAATTAAATTAATGTCTAAGGTAGCTAACTATGGGTTGATTATTCTAACACCCCCCCTTGAGCCTGAATTATGAGTAATATATCAGAAAATTATAGGGCCTAGCAACAAGGCTTAGTCACCCTTTACATACTGCATGTCCATTCAAACAAGGAAAGAGGCAAAAACCACATGGGAAAATCCTCCCTTAAACATCGACTATAAAACAAAATTTGGAAATCTTGTCTTCACTCATGCTTCACAACATGATCAGCAATCTCCAACAGTGATTTGAGATTTCTGAAGGTCTTCTCACAAAATGCTTTGGTGAAGATATCAGCTACTTGTTCTGAAGATGAACAGAAGAGTAGGTGAATGGTGCCATCATGCACAAGATCTCTGATGTAGTGCATATGGATCTCAATGTGTTTGGTTATATGCTTCTGAACTGGATCATTGCAGATTTGAATGGTACTCTAGTTATCACAGTAGATGGTATTTGAGTACTCTGATTCAAAGCAACACTCTCCAAGTAACCCCTGCAACCATAAACATTGAGTTGTTGCATTAACAAATCCTTTTTACTCTGCTTATGTAGATGAGAGTACAATGGCACTCAGTTTCTTGCTTGACCAGATGATTGGCCCTTCTGCAAGCATGAACACATATCCTAATGTGGACTTTTTTTCTATGCTATCACCTGCCCAATCACTGTCAGTAAATCCAATCAAATCAAGATCAGATTTTGCTTTATAGAAGATCCCATGTGTCCTTGTTCCCTGAACAAAGTTAAGGATCCTTTTGGCTACTTTCCAATGGATCTCATCAGGCTGATCCATGTATCTAGAAGCCACAATTACTGCATAAGAAATATCAGTTCTAGTATGTGTAAGATACAACAAACATCCAATCAATTGCCTATACAGTGTATTGTTTACCATAGGTGAAGAATCAGCTTCTTCCAGCTTCACTCCTAAAAGGAAAGGAGTCTTGCTTGGTTTGCAGTCCTTCATTTTGAATTTGTTTAGAAAATAAAAGGCATACTTGGACTGGTGCACCTTGATTCCAGCTTTGTTTTGATCAATCTCAAGCCCCAAGAATTGGCTTAAGAGCCCCAAATCTGTCATGGAGAAGGATTGGTTCATTGCACCCTTCAAGGAAGCAATCTCATCCTTTGAGCTTCCCTTAATGAGAAGTTCATCAACATATAACACAATTATCATTAATTAAATTGAAATATACATTTGGATCTGATTTGCACCGAACAAAATTCAGTGATAGCAAGAAGCTATCAATCTTGGCATACCAAGCACTGGGGGATTGCTTTAGCCCATACAATGACTTTCTCAACCTGCACACAAGAGAAGGGTTAGTAGAAAATACTTGAGGCTACTGCATGTATATCTCTTCAGTGAGATCTCCATTCAGAAAGGAACATTTTACATCCATGTGATGTACCTCCCATTTCTTTGAGGCTGCAACGGCTAAGGCTATCCCGACGGAGTCCATCTTTGCAACTGGTGGAAAGGTCTCATTGTAATCTATGACATGAACCTGTGAGTAGCCCTTGGCTACCAATATATCCTTGTACTTCATAGGTGAACCGTCAGCAGAAAATTTGGTCTTATACACCCACTTACACTGCACTAGCTTCCTCCCTGGGGGAAGATCCACTAGCTCCCAAGTGTTGCTCTTCTGGAGTGAGATGAACTCTTCCTTCATGGATTCTTGCCATATTGGATATCCTGCTACATCGTCATATGTCTGAGGATATGATTCCACCATTAGATAGATTTCTCAGCAAACATAGGATCCTTCATGCACAGACCAACCTCAAATTGAGATCTAGTCCTTCTGGGGTCATTGGGATTCCTTGCTAGCTCTCCTACTACATGAAGAGTCTTGGATGCCCATTTTGGCCTTGTAGGGATGTTTGGATCTGAAATAAACTCATCACTATCATACATATCAGAAACAACATGTTCAACAATCTCTTCACTTACTTTCAAAGGTTTTGGTGGTGAAGAGGCTTCTCCAACTTCCACTACTGCTAGGGGTTCTTCTTGAAACTGAACACACCTTTCAATGAAGGATTTATTTGTGCTCAAATTTATCATATTTTACCCTTTTGAATCTTCAGAGTACCCAACAAATAGGCACTCTTGGATTTGGGGCTGCAAAGCCTTTCTCTTTTCTGTTGGAATTCTAGCCCAAGCCCTTGAGCCAAAAATATTGAAATGGGTCACATCTAGCTTGTGCCCACTCCATGCTTCTAAAGGAGTCATACCATCAAGCTGTTTATGAGGCACCCTATTCTAGATATATGCTGCACAGTTGATAGCTTCGGCCCAGTACTTTGGTGGCAAAGTTTTGGACTCCATCATGCATGTTGCCATCTCCTTCAGTGATATGTTCTTCCTCTCAGCAACACCATTTTGCTGTGGTGTGTAAGGGATAGAATGCTGCATCTAAATATATGCATCTACACAATATTGAATAAACTCAAACTTGACATACTCACCACCATTGTCAGATCTGAGGACCTTGATTTTCCTCCCATACTGGTTCTCAACCAAAGCCTTAAAGACTTTGAATAGGCCAAAAACTTCAGACTTGTGTTTCAGGAAGTAAACCCAGCAATACCTGGAAAAGTCATTTATGAAATTCAATGCATATTTGGCCTGACTCATGGACATATGAGGGAATGGGCCAGCAACATAATTGTGGATCAACTCGAGGGGTGCAGAGGTTCTCTCATGACTAGCTCTCTCAAATTTATGCTCTGGGTGTTTTCCTAGGATACAACCTTGGCAGACTCCTTTGGAAAATTTTATCTTGGGCAACCCTATGACCATCTCTTTTTCACTAAGATAAGAAAGATACTTGTAATTTAGGTGGCCAAATATTTCATGCCAAATCTTGCTTGCTTCATTATCATGAATCAGAAGAGCAGAGGGGTTTGAGTAGGGTAGGAAGTGTGAGAACATGTATACCTTCTAAGCATGATTTGCAACTCCTTTTGCAATGAATTTACCACTTGAAATCTCTCTGATCTCAACTTCATCAGGGGAGAATATGACCTTCTTTGGAGACCCAGTGTGAGTCATCTAATACACTGATAAGAGGTTGGAGGTAAGACTGGGAACATAGAACACATTGCTAAACTGACCATGATCAAGATCAATCCTCCCTTGTCCCAAACTTTCAGTGAGAGAGTCATATCCCAGTACTATTGGTGGTCCCTTCGACATGTCAAGTGACGAGAATGCCTCCTTGGTCGAAACCATGTGTCTTGAAGCTCCAAAATCAATGATGAAACTAGGTGAGCTTAATGGATTGAAAAAAATTGTACATCCAAAGGATACAAACTTGTCAATCCTATGTCTCCTTCTTTCACAAAATTTGTACATCCAAAGGATACAAACTTGTCAATCCTATGCCTATTTTCTGCTCACAAGAGTGTTAACCCAAAAAATTCCTCACTCATCTCTACATGGCCTACACCACCCAAGGACACCCATACATGACCTTTGTAACACCCCATTAGACCCCCACACCCTCAAAAATGCTTAAAAATGAGTAAAAGGGTTTAAAAACCCCAAAAATGAGCCTAAATAACTCTCCTAGGAGATAAAGCCTCCAACAAGGGGCTAAAACCTCTCAAAGGAGCATAAAACCCTAAAAGGAGCTAAAGTTAGGGATAAAGGGGCTAAAAGCCCAAAAAAAGGGCTAAATCCCTGACCAAGGGCTTAAAACCCTAAAAGTCCCCAAGAAAGCTATAAAAGGAGGGGTGGGGGTCACTCTAAAACAACACCTCTCTTGCATACTGCTATGCTTCCCGTGGATGCCTTGAGACCTCTTTGCCTCTCAAGCCACCCACATCCCCCTCTCTTCCACTCATCTTCCCCATTGAGCCATAGCTGCTCCATTGTTGAGTGAGATAGGGAGGTACTTCTTCCAGCCAGGGCATGGTGGCCCATTTCACCAAAGAAGAGGTATAATATAGTTTTGTTTATGTGTTTGCTTTGTTAGTTTAGTTGTTTTCTAATCATTATTTGTTTGTAGGTTTGATCTCTAACATGTTTTTGTAGGTTTATTCTTTCTAATAGTTGTTTGCAGGTAGCCAAGGCAAAGACCTAACCTTGTTTGTAGAGGGGCTCATGACCATTTTATTTCTGTCATTTGCTTTCCTTGCTATCCAGTTTCTTTCATGCATATTCCACATGTAGGGTCCCTTCTGTCCTATAGATGGAAGGGAGCCATTCTTGCCCCTGTAGAAAGGATAAATCCATGCTACAAAATTGGCGATGATACTAGGTCGATCCCACAGAATCCTTGGTTCAGTTTTTAAATTTCAAAGTTTTTCAGTCTATGCCCTAGTTTTAAAACATTTCTTGTCAAATATAGCTTAGATCGAGTTTATTTTCAGTTTTTATGGTTTCCAAAGCCTCTGAAAGGAAGTTCTGAGTCTGTTTGGCCACAGTACAGGTTACTGTCAGCCAAATCTGACTTAGGATCAGAAAAACCCCAAATCCAGAGTAGGTCACACCTATCGGGCTTGAACAGGGGATGAGGTCACTCTTTTAGGCCTCACAGGCGCAACGAGGTTGCCCTTTTTCCAGTGAAAGGTGTGACTTCACTCAGAAAGATAGACCGCTTCTGTCTGTGAAATCTGTGCGACCACCTCACCTGTTTCTGGAAAAAATTCATGACCCCCTTGCCAAATTTGACCTGAAACATGTGGTCTGTCAATCAGAAGTTAATTTTAAGTTTATTAGGGACTATCAGTGCGGCTCCGTCACCTCTATCTAGCATAGTAGTTACATTTATGTTTTTGTTTTAGTTTTCTATAATGTCATGTTCAAACAAAGTGTAAATTCAAAAAGAAAATTTTTTAATGCCTTAATGAATGTAGCTTAACTAAAATTGACATAAAATTAACAGTCTTGCTTACCCTTCCTCCTCTACCTAGCCATCACCCTTCGGGGTATTCTGGGATACAACGAAGGGCAGAGCTCGTATAGTAATAGGCCCTTCATGGAATATTGTTCAAAGCTGTTAAAAACGGATGACATGGAAGGTAGAGGGGGTAGAGAAGGAGGGATTCTCATGGCGCTAAGCATCCTCCCTTTTGACCAACCTTGAATACGGATGGGCGTAGTCCCATTGTGTTGAGATCCCAGCACCTTCTCTCAGTTGAAGAAGAATATAGGTGTAAGGTAGTCACCTAGTTATGCCATCAACATTTAGGGTAAAAACAATTGTATCTGTTTACAAATTTCTATTTATTTACTACTGACACACATAATGATATGAACTATACAACATATTCATAAACCACTTGTAGCCACCTAATAATAGAAAAAACAGAAAGACATATACACTATACCACTTAAATCAACCCAACTCAGTTCATGACGTTGAGAGAGCCGTTAAAATTTACTAATTTACACTAAGCTCAAAAAATCTGCAGTCTTTGAGGACATAAGTCCCCGACTACCTTAACTGTGGGAAGTACTTGGGCTCAGCCCAGAAACTCATTGTGAGGAGTACCACAGGAACCTCAAAGTAGCTGGCCGCTGAGAGGAATTGCCAAGCGAAACGGGAAACGACCCCCACCGATTGAGTAGAAATGCTTGTGAGGAAAAAGCTAAGCGCTATCTTCTAGCAGTCTTGGTGGCCAAGTGACCACCTACAGCCAATAGGAAGCCATTGGAACCAATTTCCAAACATCATTCCCACCAGTTTGATACAATATAACACAATTGATCCCCCACGCTCTTCTTCACGCCTAAGAGGTGAACCACCCCCATTCGGGACATTAAACCAACACTGTCAAAACTGCTCTCAACAACCTCTCACACCATTAGAAGGCCACATAGCCTCTGATTCAGATTCAAACCCATATCAATCTGAAATAGACCTCCCGGACTGCACCATCAAGCCCCACGGCTAGTGCAAACTCGAATCCATTTTTTGGCATAGACATAGCTAGTGGACCCATGTCCACACCATAAGTTTTCACTAACAATATTGTAGGTGGCCTCAGCATGGTCATGCAAACTAGCATCAGTCAAATGCCACCACCCATAGTAACCACTCAAGCTGTTCCACCTGCATCACTTGCGAGCAGTGGACATTCCACATACACTGCCCCTCCTGTCACACAGGGGGGAAGTACCCCATCCACATACACTATCCCTCCCGTGACACATGGGGGCAGTGTCCCTTCCATCCACATTGTCCCTCACACCACACTTGCAGGCATTGGCCCATCTACAATGGTGCCACCACAAGTACCCCTATCCATGTAGGTGCACTTTGCACCTGCAAACCCTACCACCATCACTACCCCATCTCACATTAAATTGGGGTCAAATCTACCTTTCATGGCTCATCTTAACTTTCCTGATTTGGCTATCTTAACAAATGACCCCATACACCATCAAACCTTTTGGCCTCCCATTCCAACCAAGCTGCCATTAGACATTCCCAAGTTTGAAGGCAAGGCAGGGGAGTGTCCCCAAAATCACATTATGACATTTCATCTATGGTGATCCTAAAATAGCATCATAGATCAGACTAAAACTGTTCCAATGCACCCTCATAGGTGCTGCAGCCAAATGGTACATTGAGCTCCCACAAGTCAAGTACCCAGATTTCAACTACATAGATTTCATGTTCCTACAGTATTTCCAACTCACTGTCAGATATGATGAAGGGGTGGAGATCCTGTTATCATACTGCCAGAGCACTGCAACAAATATAACCAACCACGTCCATGAATGGCAGTGACGTCATATTTTGTGCAAAATCCAACTTGACGACAGGATCTTCTTGGATTGGTTTCTCAAAACCTTGCTCCCACCCATAGAAAAGGACGTCGCATCAAAACATCCTCAATCCAAAGAGGATGCCATACTGAAATCCCAACAATTTGACATGATCTACACCTAGTCTGGTTACCTGTACATGATCATTCCAGATGCTCCCCATTTGGGTACCTCCTACCGGGATGCACTTGGGGAATCCCATGCTACAGATGGCATCATAGGCTCGGTCTCCTAACAGCCATAGCATCGTCCGACACCACCTGTATCTCCACCACAACTAAGTAATACTGCTACTGTTGCTTACCAGAACCAAAATCCAGACTATGCCATAATGATGTCCTAGTCCGGAGCAACAACTTCCTATGCACAACCTGTGCCACCGTAGTAGGCTCAGGCCATGGCATGGCCAACAAAATAGTATGTGGGGAAAATTCCCACAGTGTGGCACCACAGCCCACCCAAATTTATTATGCAACACCAGTGCAAGTAGTTCAAGCCCCCACCCCTGCTCAACCTACTCTTTTGGGACAAGTATTTGCACAACAAAACTGTCCCAAATGGCCTCTCCCCAACAATCAACAAGGGCAAGCTAGAAATAATCTACCCTAGAACCAAGCCAATAACCAATCGCAAGGAGGTGGTCAACAACCAAACCCTCCCAACAATGCAATGGCAAACCAACCTACCCAAAACCCCCCACGACAAAATCCACCAAGACGAAATGCCCTGTTGTACACAAACCAACCATGCACACTCTGTGAGGTCTATGGGCACTACACATTTGAGTGTCCCCTCATGGGTTGAGCTAAGCAGGACATTCAGAATGAGGCCCAACAGGCCGCCAATGTTACGAATCAAGCCCAACCCAACCTGACACCACAAGAACCCCCTCCTATGGTGCTTCAAAACCCATTAACAGTCCAAGGATTGGTGGCAACTGCACCTCCTCCCCAACCCAATCCCAATGCTCCAGGGGCACCTCCCACACCTGAAATAGGTGTCCACCACCTGCTAGCCATGACGACTGAAGAGGTCAACCTACAAACTAGACGAAATCAGTACGGAACCTCCACTGAACCCGCTGACACATCAGCAACATCTACATCCAAATCAGTCACTGTACCCCTTTAGTTACCCCCTTTCCCTCACCCCCCCTATGCCACGTGGCCAATAACACCACAGCTAGAGCTGTAGTTAGCTATAGCATCATGGATGATTTTCCCCAAACACCAAACACCAATGGCCATGTCCACTCTGGAGGTACTCAAAACATGCCCAACGTAATGAAAAGCGTTACTAGCTGCCCTTGGGCCTGTAGACCCCTCCGAATCCAATTTGATCACATTCAACATGGATAATGGATAACCACGTATGCCATCAACCATCGCCTTTCAAATCCTGGTATCTATCTGGAATCTGGTTGTGCACCAGTGCATAGTGGATGAGGGGGCATCTATGTGTGTTATGTATACCCTAGTCTAGTAGAAACTTGGATCCCCAATTCTGCAACCATCCTCCACAACTCTGTAGGCTTATGATGCCCATCCCACTAAATCCCAAAGAATCCTCCCCCATGTCCCCATCACATTAGCCGAGAAGACAGTCCTAATTGATATAGAGGTTGTCAATGCTCAATTGGACTATAACCTTCTTCTTGGAAGAAGTTATATGCACACCATGAGAGCTGTCGCATCAACTATATTCTATCTCATGATGTTCTGTGATGGTTGACCAACTGACTTATCACAATCCGTAAGGTCTAACAGCACCCGCCAACGTTATCCCTACGATCAACACCATTGATCTGCAAGGGATGACCACACACGTGAATGTTATCCCTACATTCAACACCATGGTTGACAACTTACCAGCCTCCCCATTATTGAATGTGGGCTCTCGGTTGTTTTTTTATCCCACCATGATGGCTCCTTTCCCCTTAGTGTCACCACCAATTACACCAAATGAGACTGCGGACTTGTGCATGCTCTCATCCATCACCGCTACACCCAAACAACAATCACAGCCATAGCCCCAACCACAACCACAACTCTGTCCGCATCCACAACATCATCCACAGCCACAGCATTACATGCAGATGCAACCACAACCTCACCCTCACATACAACCATCAGGGAGTTATCTGGGCTCCTCTCCTATCCATACAATTCCATTCATCTTTCCTCCGCCTGGTGTCATGAGTAAGTCGGTAATAGCCACCCTAAACCTGCCCAACTTTACATTGGGAATTCCTGTATGGTATCTTCATCCACTAGCTCAACCATCAATGCCCCAGGTAGTCTTAACACCTATGCAACCCATTGTGGTCGAGTCCCATCCTCCACCCGGTCCACAAAATCCAACCACTGCACCCACACCTGCACCGCCCCACCCGAAAAGGGCTAGGGGAAAGAATGCAAAAGCAACCACAGAACCTCGGCATATCCTGCCTTGCATCGTCTGTGAACAATAGGGAAATCCAAGTCATAATTGCCTTGAGATTCCAATGATCTGTGCACATTTGGATGCCATGGATACAACAGAAAACCTCCCCATGGTTGAACTTATAAGTGGGCCAATAGTGATAAACAAGTCATTGAGAACAAACCATGATTGTGCCCTTTGCGGTTTGTATGGACATTATTCTCACAACTTCCAAGACTTGTCTAAGTTTCAAATGGCTCTAGCAAACCTTCGACAACATTACCTTGAATATGATATCACTATGATCGAAGAAGTTCACCCCCCACCTCCTTCTTTGGACACCATGTCCATTTACATGATGTCCCATTCTACAGACCCTCTTGTCTCCACCATCACCGATGGTCCATCAGACCTGTCTCTTCCATTGTTTCTGCAAATATAGCTCCATTCATAGCCACAACCTCCATTGCAACCTCAACCTCAGTTACTAGGGAAATAGTGGGCACATTCCCAATCAACACAATCATTTTCCTTGTTCTTTTCCTTTTCCTTTTTCCTACCATATGAGATCGTGAGTAAGTCTATCTTGGTAACCCGTAATCTATAGGATTTCACACTGGGAGATCCTGTGTGGTACCTTGAACCATCTACCCTACCTCTAAGGCCCCAGGATGTGTTGACTCATGTCCATCCAATTGAGATGATGTTGCACCTACCTTCAGGTCCATCAAAGACTCCTCTTGTCTCCAGGCCTTCCCCTCTTCCTCCAATAAAGAATCGGGGCAAGGCCACAAAAACCACAACCAATACCATTTACATGATCTATAGCACTAGTTTCCCTTCCGTCTCGTCGGCTGTGGAAGACCCACTTGATCTATCCCGGAACCACTTACGCGATGACGGAGATATATGTAAGACCGCCTTTGGTTTTATCCCATTCCCTTTAAACCATAGTGTGGAATCGGTTCTTCCCATAAAAGACCAGATTTCGCCATCTCGCCTTACCAATGAACTTTGTCTCGATAAGGGGGCATACCTCTTCGTTGAATCAGATGGTTGACTCTTGAAGAAGCCACGCAACGGGGTCCACGTTAAGAGAGTCTATGCCTGATATAACCACTATGAGTCCCTTATAGTGTAATTTTTTCCCTTTTTTGTTTTACAATGTTTTTACCACAAATGAAAGACCCCCATTCAGGGGTAGCAGCATTAGCTACTAATCCAAAGTCACCTGGAACCTGTTCGAGACACCCCTCACACCTCTGGGCCCAAATTTTTATCTCCGTATGAGACCATTGTCTCATGTTTAACAAACAATTTTCGGGACCATTTCCCAGAAGTTACCTTGATTTATGAGCCACAGCATGGTGATACAAGTGTCTATGGACCTGTACTTGCATCACACTTGCCTATCGCTACTCATGCGGGTTCTCAGACCACCGCCTGTTAAGGGTAACCATTTTTCTTCTTATTTTGTATTTTAACACAGAGTTGTCTACTTCATCCATTGCACCTTACGTGGATCTCTAGACCATTGTCCACAAAATGATTTATTTTTCTTGCGTGTATTTGGCATATAAGTGCCACCAGACTTGCAATCACATCACATGTAGTCAATTCTGTCCACTGTAACTCACACAAAGCTCTCCTAACCTCTGTCTGAGAGCCACCTTGATTTGTGTGCCTTTACCACACCGACTCACGAGCCTCTGCCGCAATCTATCCCGCGCAGGTATTGGTATGTTTGAGAGCCTTCTGCTCCTTCCATACTACACAAATGAACTTTGGACCACTATCCACCGTCCTGAAATTGGGCACTACCTGTGCCACAGCAATCGGTTAACCATACTAGAGTTTCGTTTAAGCTCTTTTTTGACTCCTAAAAACAATGAAAAGATAGCCGAGCGCAGCTGCTTCCTTTCCCGCTCGCTAAAGTGTAGGAAAGGATGTCTACATCATCTCATTTACATATTTTTGTGGACAATGTAGACCACTAAATGAAATGGACCACCTTGGCGTATTCAAGCCAAGACCGTTCCCCTCTGCATACTTTTATGCTTTCTCAGGCAGAGGGGCCGTACTTTACGAAAAAGCTCACCATGGGTTGTTGTTAAGCTATTTTCCAGCCTTCTCATTAAGAAAATATTGTTGAGCAAACTTGGTTTCATTCATGCTAATAAAAGTATTTGAATGACCGTCCAGTCAGTATAGGTTTAACCTTTTTCGGCCTGATTGTACTACCAATGGTAAAGAAGTCTCTCATCCCCCAAAGGATGGGCGAGCTCTCCTATGTAAAATTTTATCCTTTTTCAGGAACAGGAGACTACCAATGAAAAATATCCCCCACTAGAGTCTTCTTCATGCTTTCAGACTCTCTAAAATTGAAAGCACCATCGAGCATTTACCTTCTCGGGCTCACCAAAAATCCACGAGATCGTACCACAACGGTGTCTCTGGACACCAGCCCACAAAAAATAGTTCGGTAGCATTCCCACTTTGGGTCGCCTTTGTTCAAAGTACTCTGCAAATGTGTCTTCCTTGGATCCCATCAATATCAAAAGTGTCTACCTCCTCCAAGTATTTCCCATTTGCAGTGACATCCCCGGTATTACAGCTATGATCCCCTTCCCATGATTTAGTTTCATTTGCTGCCTGGTACACCCTATTGTCATACTCTAAACAAAGGATGTTTGAGTCTACCATGCTCCCCCTAGCCCTTTTCAATTCTTTCCCCCCCCCCCCCCCCCCCCATTCAATGGGTCAGTTCGCAGATTGTCTCACACCTTTCGGTTATTTCCCTCATGCTTCTAGTCAAGGAAACATCATTTCCTTGACTAGGGGCAGGTCTCCCTCTGTCAATGACAACACACATATTCCAGAGGATAGACCCATAGGTCCCTGTACCTTGGTTTCATTAACATCATTAATGAGTTCCTTGGACCACTTGAGAGTAGTCCTTAGTGCCTCTCGAGATGGTTATTTCTCACATGCTCGACGTCAACTACATCATCACACCATTGAGATTCATACAGGGTTTGGTTCATGCAGTATTTGGTCGAAGACCCTAGATGTCACTTGACTCTAGCACATTGATGAGTCTATTCAAGGGACCTAAACAGGTTATGTCCCGTATGATTTTTGGGTTGCGTTGGAGACAGTGTTCAGAAGCCCCACCAGTGCTTCTATATAGATTTATGATTGATGCAACATACTTGTACCATGGAGACTCTGACTCTCAATTAGTGAGTCCATATAGCTATGTACCATCCCAGATCCAGTAGGCCATCAGTCATGAATATATATCATTCCATGAGAATCCCATGGGTCCAATGTACCAGTTCTTCATATCAGTATTGTATGCAGCCTTGCATTAAGGCAATCATTATGTATCATCAATTGTATATGATCGGCTCTTGTATTTTAGAGCATAGATCAAATTATTCTTTTGACATTGTTATAAGCATGGGCATGCCCACCTCATCCATATACATGTCACACATTATTTGTATCTCACCCATTGATGGGAACCATATTAACACAAAAACCAAAAGCCACCATGCCCCAGCCCTGGAAGCACCACCTCTCTGCAACAAATCCTATGATTTCCGTCGGCCATACGATGAGATCCTACCCTCACACATTAGGGGGCAATCTGTTAACCAAAAAAATCCCTCACTCAGATCTACATGGCCTACACCACCCAAGGACACCCATACACAACCTTCGTAACACCCCATTAGACCCCCACACCCTCAAAAAGGCTTAAAAATGAGTAAAAGGGTTTAAAAACCCCCAAAAGGAGCCTAAATAACTCTCCTAGGGGCTAAAGCCTCCAAAAATGGGCTAAAACCACTCAAAGGAGCCTAAAAACCTAAAAGGAGCTAAAGTTAGGGTGGAAGGGGCTAAAAGCCTTAAAAAGGGGCTAAAGCCCTGACCAAGGGATTAAAACCCTAAAAGTCCCCAAGAAAGCTATAAAAGGAGGGGTGGGGGTCACTCTAAAACAACACCTCTCTTGCACACTATTATGCTACCTGTCGATGCCTTGAGACCTCTTTGCTCCTCAAGCCACCCACGTCCCCCTCTCTTCCACTCATCTTCCCAATTGAGCCATAGCTCCTCCATTGCTGAGTGAGATAGGGAGGTGCTTCTTCCAGGAAGGGCATGGTGGCCCATTTCACTAAAGAAGAGGTATAATATAGTTTTGTTTTTGTGTTTTCTTTGTTAGTTTAGTTGTTTTCTAATAATTATTTGTTTGCAGTTTTGATCTCTAACATGTTTTTGCGGATTTATTATTTCTAATAGTTGTTTGTAGGTAGCCAAGGTGAAGCCCTAACCTTGTTTGCAGAGGGGCTCATAGACATTTTATTTCTGTCATATGCTTCCCTTTCTGTCCAGTTTATTTCATGCATTTTCCACATGCAGGAACCTACCCTTCTGTCCTATAGACGGAAGGGAGCCATTCTTGCCCCTGTAGCAAGGAGAAATCCATGCTACAATCTTTGTTTTATTTTCGCCTCTTGCACTGCTTGCTTCATCTTATTAATACTTTTATTCTTGAATTTTTCCTATTTAATCAAGGTTCCTTCTCTTAATTTCATTTCTATGACAATGACAATTTATAGTGCATATACCTCGTTCATGTGCATCTGCGAAAAATATATGGTTATCAAACCTATGCTTCTAGCAACATTATTAAATTTTGGGGTTCGCAGATCAAGCACTTCTCCTAAAACCTGTGTTCTGATTGGTGGAACCGGCACTGGTATTTCAGTTGGGTGCTCTTCATAAGTTCTAGTTATATATCACAACTCAGTTCTCTGAGGTGTGTAATCCACTGCAATTCTAACCAATTCAATAGCTTTACATAACACTTTAAGAAAATTAGTAATAGTAACTGTAAGATCCGTCTGTCACTTGTTTATTTTCTGAAATCCTGTCTCTATGATTTCTACTAGTGCTTCAGTTAACTACGTCAAATATTCCCCATAAATGATGAGATTATTGGTAGTTATGTCAGCCTTTCTCCTTTTCATTCATTTAGAGTCCCCTTTCTCTTTATCATCCTCTTTTCTTTTCTTTTGTACATCTTGTTTTGTCGAAGTCAAGCTAGACCTGCACTGAGTCAGATCTTGATCTTGCACATCATCCTGTGGGTCCTCTTCTTGATCTTTCTATTGCGACGATGGTGCTTTATCCTGATCTAGGTAATCGGGTGCTATTTGTTCCTCTAGGATAGGGACACACCATTCCTTTGTCCATTCATCAACAATGGCTTCATGTTTTTCTTCACTCGGTAAAAATTTCATTGCCAACCATTGGCGTTGTGGGTCTTGTATGTATGTCCTTGTTTTTATGTGTGAACCATAGATTCTATTACATGGCTCCCCTGCAATGAATTGGTATATCCATGGGTTGATAGTTTGGTGCATTAGGCTAGAAAAAAATAAAATCAAAATTAATAACCAAGTGTCTCCTGATAATAAGTTTTCAAGAGAGAATGCAACGACTAGATACTATCTTAGCAACCCTGATCCCTCATAAAGAACCTATGTCGACTCTTCTTCCCTATAATAAGGACCCTTGGCCAACCGGGTATCATTCATTGGCTGATTCTATGAAACCTATTGATCCTGTTGAGACTTCACAATACCTAGGTCAAACTTTCGACCCCACAGTTGCAAATTTTAGGTCTGTTTCTAGTCCTCCTAGGTCTTCTAGGGCTATAGGGAAACCTTCAACTCTAGTTGTATCAGTACATTATAGTGCCGGGGGTAAACCCTCGACATGATCTATGTTACCTTCTAGTGGAGTTGTTACTCATAATAGATAGGCCTCTAATGTAGGAACATCCACATTTTACGTTCCTCCTACAAATATAGTTAACCCTCCATTGAGTTCAATTCAACCCTTAGGGGCACAACCTGTTTGTAATAAATCTTCCTAGGGGTATGGTCACCTAGCAAATCAAGTACCTATAGTAAATGTGAATTACCAACCTACCCCTAGAGGCATGTCATACACTGGAATTCCATATCCTGGAAATACTTTCACTCCATGGGGGCAACCCAACTGGTCCTACATGCCAGCATTGGGAGGAATACCTATTCATATGGCTGGAGGTTTTGGAGGGCCACCTTATGAAGGTCCTCCCCCTATGGGTCCTAGTGGTCCTGGAGGCCCTTCCCCTAGGGGGCTTGGTGGCCCTCCTTCAGGTGGCCCTAGAGGTCCTGGTGGTCCTCCTCTGAGTGGTCCTAGAGGTCCTAGTGGATCTCCTCCTAGTGGTCCTCCTCTTGGTGGTTCTGGAGGTCCTAGACGTCCTGGTGGTCCTCCCCCTGGTGGTCCTGGTGGTCTTGGTGGTCTCGGTGGCCCTGGAGGTCCTGGTGGTCCTAGCGGTCCTCCTCCTAATCCTCCTAATGGACCTAGTGGTTTTGGAGGCCCTAATTCTAGAGGTCCATCTTATGGAGGTTCATCACCTCATTAGCCTTTTCAACAGCCTATGTTTCAATCCACTTACGGTCCTATTAGTGGTTACATGCCTTATCAATATTACTAGTATGTTGAACCGAATCATCAGTTACCTTTTCTAGCAACTTTGGACTTGCTCGATTTGTCCAAGTTGTTCAATGACCCCATTCAACACAATCCTGTGTGACCCCCCATTCCATTCAAGCTACCATCATATATTCCAAAGTTTAATGGAAAGCAAGGAGATGATCCCAAAAATCACGTTATGACTTTCCATCTATGGTGTTCGTCAAATTCCTTGATGGATGATTCTATTTGATTGAGACTCTTCCAGCACACTTTGACGGGTACGGTCGCAAAGTGGTATATTGAACTTCCATGACACTCATTTGTGGATTTTAGTGATTTGGAAACTGTTTTCCTCACACTTTCAGCTACCCATTTGCTACGAAACGGGTACAGGCCTTTTTACCTCTCTACGTCAAAATACCTCCACACACATTTCAGATCATATTCATGAGTGGAGAAGGAAAATAAGGCTCATTAAAGCTCCTATCTCAGACCAACTCTTAGCTGGTTGGTTTACGAAGTCTTTGTTTCCACCCATTTCCTAAGATGTGGCTATGGGAGGTGCTTTTACTAAAGAGCAGGCCATTAGTCACACTCAATATATAAACTTGGTATATTCCTAGTCTAGAACTTTGTATGAACTAATTCCTCAAGCTCCTCGTCTCAGCATGGAATCAACTAAGTGACCTATAGAAACTCCTATTGATGGGGTTATCAGTTCAATCTAGCCTTCGTCAATAGTAAAAGATTCCAAATGACCTAGTCCTTCCACTACTACTCCTTCCAATGCTACGGTTTCTACCAAGGTGAATGCTATTCAAAGTACACAATCATTCGGTAATAAGAAAAATTGAAAAGATAAAAACAAGAAACCTGAAAACCAATAAGAAGATCCCAAACCTATGGCTCTGAAGAATGACAATAAAGGAAAATGGAAAGCTAAATACCCCTGATTATTGTGTGGTGGTGATGATTTCACAAAGGAGTGTCCCCGACGTGATGAAATTAATAAGTTTTTAAAGAGTAAACCCACTCCCGCAGTTCTTATTGATCCTTTTCCTTCTTAGAAACAACTAGTAGACCACATGTCTAACCAAGGAAATTCTAGTTCTACAAAGGAAATTTGAATGATGTCGTCGAAAACTATCAATGTAGCAACTCGAAGTCAGTCATATGACAAACCTAAGGAGAAGAAAATCGAAAAACCTTCTCCAGATAAAGTTCCTTCTACTAGTTCTCCTGCATCCTCATTTACTAGTCCCCTAACAATCGAGAAGCCTAATCTCAACATGATTTTGCATCTGCCTAAGAGTACTCTTAGGAATGCTATTTTTAACCCTAATTCCTGAGATGCACAGTTCTATAATGTTTCACAAGACCTAGGTCAGGTACCATGTGCAATGTCTACCTTAGAAGTGCTCCAAAGCTATCCCACATAATGAAAAAAATTATTGACCACCTTAGGAGCCATGGACCTGGGTGACACGAATTTGATTCATTTCAATCCGGAGAACCTCAACCCTAGATTACCTCACCAACTAGATTTTCAAATCAGAATGAGAGTAGTTGGGAAAAATGTCTTTAGGACTATTCTAGATAAAGGTGCTTCAACCTCTGTTTTGTCTCTGTCCTGTTGGAAAGCCATTGGCTCTCCTGAGCTTGTAAAATCACCAACAACCCTAAAATCCTTTATTGGAAGAGGTTTCCAGCCCCATGGCCTCATTCCAACCCTTTCGGTAGAGCTAGGGGGAAAAATTGTTTCCATTAAGGTAGAAGTAGTGGATTCCCCGTTAGACTACAATCTTCTCTTAGGAAGAAATTGGTTTTACACTATGACCGCTGTCACTTTGACGGTATTTAGAACCCTCTAGTTTCTTCATTTGCGAAGAATTGTGACGATTGATCAACTTGATTTCTGCACACCGGACATTACTACCCCTATGAAAATTAATGTCCCTTTCCTAGGTCAGTCCCCTCCTCCTTACTAGTCGATTGGGGTAGGGATGTTGAAGGATTCTACCCTCATGGGCGTGTTTCCATCATCCCCTTCCTACATAGAAATGGAAATAGTTAATATGATGTCTTTGTTTAGCTATGATCATAAGGGTAAACAATTTGTTGAGACATCCTCCCCCAGCCCGCACGAAGTAGTTTATGATGCCATCCAATATGTTTTTGATGTTCCTACAGATGATCTTCATCTTGTGGCTTCAGATCCTTACCACCTACCCTACTGGTTAGAACCGCCGCTTCCTATTTTGGATTATCTCTCTCATACTTTCCCATTGGACGAGTCTATTATCGAGATTATGAATACAAAAGAATCAGTATGGGAGGATCACCATCATAGATCCTTATTCCTCCCCAATACCAATTCAGTAGATAATTATTTTGTATATCTCTTGGGTACTAATATTGTAGATGATACGCAAACACCTATCTTGTTGCAAGAATATGAGTCTGAAGGAAATTTATGCAACATTACCAAAACGGCTCCAATCGACATATTATTCAAGCCTGGAACTATTGAACATGTTCACATAGGGAAGAACAATTCAATAGATGAAACTGAAGAGTATAGAGAACCTTTTAAATAATTTTGAGAAATTTTTGCCCGATCCTATGAAGAAATGCCTAGGATAGATCCATCTATTGTGGTCCATGAGATCAAAACCTATCCTATAACTAGATCGATTAGGAAGAAATTGAGACAAGTCCATCTGTGAAAGGCTATGGCTATCAAAGCTGAGGTCAAGAAACTTCTAAAGGTAGGATTCATCTATCCTGTACCCTTGACATAATGGGTATCGAACATTGTTCCTGTGAATAAAAATCAAGGAACTATTCGAGTCTGTATCGATTTTCAAGACCTGAATAAATATTTTCCTAAGGACAACTTTCTGAATCTGTACATTGATCAAATTATTGATAACTTTGCTAGGAGTGTCATCTTCTCATTTATGGATGGATTTTTTGGCTACAATCAGATTGATATATTTCCCGTCGATTAGCATAAGATGTAATTTATATGCCGATGGGGAACCTTTGCCTACAGGAAGTTACCCTTTGGTCTTAAGAACACTGGGGCCACATTCCAGTGTGCTTTGTCCTATGCATTTCACAAAATTAAGAACATCATGGAGCCATACCTTGATGACCTCCCTGTGCATTCACAACAATGGGAATACCATCCTCAACATATTAGAGAAATTTTCCTAAGATGTTGCCATTACAAAATATGGCTAAACTCACACAAATGTGTTTTTTGCATTGAGATGGGACATCTCTTAGGATTCGTGGTTTCCACAGATGGTATTTCAATTGATACATCAAAAATTGCTACAATACTGTCTCTACTTGCCCCAACCAACCTACTGGAACTCCAAAGTTTGCAAGGGAAGGAAACATTTCTTCGTCATTTTGTTTGTAACTTTCCTAAGAAAACACATGGTTATATGCATCTCCTTAAGAAGGATACTCCATTCTTCTGAGATGACCAGGCCCAGTGAGCCTTCGATAATCTTAAGCATGCTCTGACTCATTCTCCTGTGATACACCCCCCAGACTACTTGAAGGATTTTCTCTTGTATATTGCTACCTCTACTACTACTATCAGAATGGTTTTAGCCCAAGAGGACCAGAACAGCCTAGAACACATGATTTATTATGCAAATAAGAATCTTCTTGATTCTAAAACTCGATACTCATGTGTGGAGAAGCTAGCATTGGCTACGATCATTTCTGTCTAAAAGTTTCATCACTACACCCTACTTCACACCACTACCATACTTGCAGACCAAAACCCTATGTATTACATCTAGACTTTTCAGGTGATAGGGGGAAAATACTCTTGATGGATTGTCATCCTACAAGAATTTGACCTTGAGTTTGCCAAAGCTACTTCGAAGAAATCGTTAGTCTTTGCAGAGTTGATGTGTGACCTTCCCTATGCTTTAACGGATTATGAGCCTAGTGATTCATTCCTAGATGAATTTTTGTTCCTAATAAGCACAACTGATCCGTGCTATGGATATTTAATCATTATCTCCAGACACAGCATTTTCATCCTACTATATCTGGTGATGATCATTGTTGCATTCATCACCACACAAAATATTATCTTATCCTCAACTATACATTGTATAGACGTGGTATAGATACCATTCTCTGATGATGCCTCACCCATGACGAGGCTGAACAAGTTCTAAATGACTACCATTCTGTAGCATGTGGCAGTCATCTTTCTAGGATGGCTACAGCTCCTAAAATCCTTCACGTTGGCTATTTTTGGACTTCTATTTTTAAATATTGTCATGAGGCTGTTAAGAAATTCCCACCCTGTCAACACTTTTATCCGAAAAAGAGCACCCACCCTGTTCTGTTACACCCTGTCATTGCCATTGGCCCTTTCGCCAAATGGGGGATAGATTTCATGCATTATAATCCTACCTTAGCCGGGGGTCATGGTTACATCATTGTAGCCATGGATTATTTCACTAAGTGGGTTGAGGCTATGCCTACATATGCAGAGGATGGTAATACTACCTCCCTCTTCCTTTTTAACCATGTAATAGCTAGGTTTGGAGTTCCTCAGTCAATTGTCACTGATCATGGATCACATTTTTGGAATCAAATGATGATATAGTTAAGCTCTAAGCTGGGTTTTCGCCATAAAAACTCAATTCCCTATTATCTGCAAGCTAATGGTCAAGTTGAGGCCATTAACAAATTTTTAAAAACTATGCTATGTCAGATGGTTGGAGATCACAAATCCAACTGGCACAGGACTCTCTTCTCCACTCTATGGGCTTATAGAACTTCAGTGAAAATAGTAATTGGTTTTACACACTTTCAGTTAGTATATGGACTAGAAGCTATCCTACCTATTCAGTGTCAGATTCCATCTTTGAAACTTTCCGTTAAACTTCTCCCTAATACTTATACTGAGGAAGAAATGTTTTTATACTTAACCAACCTTGACGAAACTAGACGAGATGATGCCTTAGTTAATGAGGCATATAAGAAATGCGTCAAGGCATAGTATGATAAATCTGTTGAACCTTGTGTGTTTAACGAAGGTGACCTATTCCTAACTTATGATTAGAGACATGATAAGCTAGGAAAGGGGAAGTTTGAATCAATGTGGTATGGTCCTTTTATCGTTTCCAAGGTTTTAGAGAAAGGGGCCTATGAGATTGTAGACTATGATGAAGTCCCCTTCAGGAAACCTCACAATGGGTTGTACTTGAAGAGGTACTATGCCTAAATCATTTATGTATGGTACCTTGTATATATGTACATTATTTGAAGTTTTAGTGTGTTTTAGTATTTTCAATATGGTTTTGAGTTTAATGTCTAGACTATTTATACCATGTTTTGGGTATGCAGATCAGATGGCTTTTTATGGCTTCACTGATGGTGCTTGCCACCATAACCTGAACCTTGCTTCAGCTGGTTGGGTTCTGTATTCCCCTGCACACGATCTAGTTAGTTTGGGAGCAGTTTGTATTGGTCCTGCTACCAAAAGTATCACCGAGTATGAAGCAATCATAGGTCTTTTTACTGAGGTTGCATCCCAGGACATTCATGACTTGGTAGTTTTCATGGAATCATAGTTAGTGGTTTGTCATTTGAACCAGGTCTATACCATCAGAAACTCCATACTGCTCCTTCTCTATCAGAGGGTACATCTATTGCAAAGGTCATTTGAGGTTATCACTTATAGGCATATCCCTAGGGCAGACAATGCAGTTGCTGATTCATTGGCAAATTATATCCTACACGGGTATATCGCCCATTCATAACATGAAATCAAACATGGTTCATCATATTGTAAATAAATAGTAAACATATAAAACTCATGTAAATACATTTTCCATTTGAAGTGTATAAACATCAGAAGTAAAAGTCTGTATATATATATAACTGTTTTTACAAAATAGGTCACGAGACCTCATCTGAATCACTCTAGATTTCAAGCAGTACAAAATCATACAAAATCCTAAAGCCATATAAAATTTTAGTAATACATCATGTAGAATTGTCTAGTGATGCTCATGGTAGCATATGACAGCTTGCACTACCCTACATAGTAAATGGCTAAAACGACCTGGAACTCCCACTATGTGCCTCTGTTATCACATCGGGAGATCATCAATGGATGCATCAGGTATGTCTAGGGTAAACCTCTCAAGATTCTCCTCTAGCTATCCCATTAGTTTGTCACCTCATTGGAAAAATCAAGCTCCTGCTCGGCTGTCCAGTGGGGAAGATCCCCTAGGTCATGCCACTCTGACATCTACATTAAAATACAAAAACACAAATGGCCATCTTAGGGTTTTGTTTCTTACCCATGTCTCCCCATTGTTCGTCAAGTGGAAGTGGTAGGTCAGAGCCGTCTCTGAAATATGTACCTGCATATGCATAATCCTTGAGCATGAGGATCTGGTTGTTCACCCAGTGGAAAAATGGAGTTCCAAACTTCAATTTCCCTCTACTTGCTCCTGTGTGAGCCATGATCCTGACCCACCTCAGCATACGAGGGTCTCTTTCCCTCAGCTCAGTAAAAAGCACTTGGGGCCTCAGATGAGGGACTCGTTCAAAGAAGAAACAGGCTAATATGAAACCATAGCCAAACTGTTTTAGTTCTACCTCCCGACACTTGGTCAGCTGGTCCTTGAAGACTGGTAGTAATGCTTCTTCCTAGTTAAAGACAGTAGGTGCCATAGCCTCTATCGCATATAACATGTATGCTCTAGAAGCCTAGTGAGGCCCTTGGCTCCCAGCCAACCTCTACATGGTGAAAAGAATAGTGCATAGAGGATCATCCCTTGCTGTCTTGATGGGAATTTTCTTCCCCAAAGTTCTAGTACTAGGAAGGCAGTAATGGTCGATCAACTCCTGGATAGTGACATCCCCTCTATGTGAACCAGTGAATGAAATCAAGGCACCCCGTCTCGATAATCCAGTCAAGAAGTAGATATCCTCTACCTCAATTATCAACACATGGGCTCCTACCTCGAAGTATTATTGCTCCAGGTTCAACATATGGAGGATATACTCTAGCAATCACTCATGAGACACCATGCTAGGTGTGTAGAAGAATTTGAGGAGGCCACAATCCCTCAACGCAGCTATGCATCCCACATTTCTCTCAGCAAAAGCATCATCATCATCGTGTTTCCATTCTTTCCATATGACCATTTTTAATCACTTGGGACTTGCAAAAAAAATTAATGGACCAATTAGAAACACAATCAATCCTTAAAATCAATTAAAAACTTGTGTTTTTGTTTATCCATTCAATTTTCCCCACTCATGGACGGCACCGCCTAACCTCCATTTGCACAGAGTGGTGGCACTGCCTGAGTGCAGTGCAAGATGCGCATTTCTCACAGTGCACCGCCTGTCCTGTAAGGGGTAGGAGCGGTGCCTACATTTGAGGTTTAGGGATTTCCTAAAACAACCCAATACCCTCATAAAATAAAAAATAAATTATTTAAAAAGAAAGGCTAGGGTTTTTTCATTTACCTGGCTCTAACGCCACTCGATCGGACAGTTGAATCTCCTGGAATCTCCAACTGAAGATCTGGCTCAAATTTGCTCCAAAATGCTCTCACCAAGTGGTAAATAGTAAAATGGTTTGATTTTTACTATTTACAATTACTTTTATATCTATTTTTAGGGTTTTATAATCCTATTTTGATATTTTGAAATCATTATTATTACAAAATCCATTTTTATAGTCCACTAAAGTCATTGTTTGAGAGATTAATGTCATTTTTGAATCTTGCAGGGATAGAAGTGGAAACAGTAAATTCTATGGGGAGTTTCTTTTTTGACTTTTTCATACTTCCATAAAACAAAAAATGGCCTCGAGCATTTGTTTCAACACTTTGGTCACGCTCTCAGAACTCAGTATCAAAGTTCTGAGTCCTTTTTTGATTCCTTTTAAGCTCGTAAAACCTCTCATCATAAAAAGAGACCTAATGGAGTCTCCTTTAAGCTCTTTTCTGAATCCCTAAATATGAAAAAATTGTCGAGTACTTGTCTTCTTCATACTCATAAAAGTATTTGAAGAGTCATCTCTACGACGATATGTTATCTCTTTTTTGTCTCGAATAGACTATTTACAAAAAAGGAACTCTCCAGCCAACCATGACTAGAAGAGTTCTCTCGGGTATTATTTTAAACTTTTTTAGGCCCTAGAGACTAAATCATACGAAAAAGGACCTTTTGTAGTTTTCTTTCATCTTCATTCAGACTCTCTAAACATGAATGATACTGAGTTTGCTTTCATTGGAATCATTAAACTATACACTGAGAGGCCCTTTTTTGGGAACGAAGCCCTCCTTTCTCAGGTTCATGAAATATAAGATAATGGACTTATCTTTGGATGAGATAAAACGAGTGTTTGTTACCCTCTTTGGACCCGTAAAAATGAAAAGAGGCACTCATTAATGGCATGATGCAGAAATTAAGGGAAGGGAATCATTTTGCAAATCAAATAGCAGTTGTTTGTCACGTTTGAACATGGCACTTGTCTGCATATCATTTAGTCAATTGGGTATTCAGCTGACTTACAAGTCAATCCACTTTCATGAGTCATGTCACTCCTTTGATCCTTTTAAAATAATGCATTGTCCATAGTCTTATTATGTGTCCGTCTAGTCTAGTCACGCTGCCAAGTCTTTTGTCGTCCCACTCAATGTTTAAAGGAAAGAAAGAAGTTTACCTATGTAGTTGAAACAACCTTTGTGTCAGTACTTTGAGTCAGTCCTATGGTTACATTATCTACAACATTCTAGAACTTTGTTCCAAGTTTCGTGTCGTTGATGTGGGATTCATCATGGCCCTCCTTCGACGAAACTATTCCTATCAACATCAGCTCATCATCCAGGAAATAGTCTTAGAAACAAATTTAGTACCTTGAGATCTGTATGCCTCAATGACATATTCTCTCACTCTCGACATAGGTTCACATCATGGACCTTTGATCAAAATATTCCACTGGGTGTTCGGCATCAAAACATCTATTCACACTCAGTAGATTGTACTAGGGTACCTTGGGAATCATTGATATCAATGGTGATCTCCCTCGCACTTGTTAATGGTTCACATCATTGGCCAGTAATGGTTTCTACCATGTTCGACGTCATAACATTGTAATCACATGGATAGAATCGTACTTTGTGGAAGACTAGATGAAGATCCTTGGTATTTGTTAATCATTCATAGCTTTCTCCCCAAGTTGCGATGGATTATATTGTACGAAGTACCAACATGGATCCACATTTGTATGGTTGTGGCTATGCTCAAATTTGCATCTGTACGACATATATCTATGTTGTATATCTATTAGCTATGTCCAATTTTGAGTCCTCTATCACATGGATCTACGATGTATTCTAGTAGCCATGGTTGTTCATTCCTCTTATGGATCTTCCTTGTATTGGTCTGCAGCCATGATGAGGTTACATTTATTCATAAGTCAAAGTATTGATGTATTTCATATGCCTACTCAATGACACTCTCTAATCAAGCTGGCTCTTACCTTGAAGTGATAAATTTCTCTATCAAAGCTCTCACCTATCATATCCCTCTAGCCTAATGCTTTGGGAGGAATTCTGTTACACTCAAAATCTGTCACCAACATGTGATAGGATCCCTAATATAGATATTTTCCCTCAAATCCCAAAACTTGAAGTGAAACATGTTCTAGGTGTTGGTTTTAACACACAAAAATTTAGCACCGCTCTTACCCTCAAGCAAATAAGTGGTACCTTATGCAAGACAACCCATGTTATGTGGAAACTAGGCAATGTCACCACCTTTAAACTTTGTTTTTGGTACGGTTCTCATCCTTCACCTCTCTGTCATAAAGGAGTATAAGCAGTGCCCTTGGTAAAAGGTGAAAAAAAGAGGTCTCACGAAGCTTCTAGAACAAGAGCCTCATGTATATCCTTATCCCTACTCACCTGGGTCATTTAGACTTGAAATCCCTCCTTTGAGGATCTCATGGCCACCTCACCCACCAATTTCTCAACCATTCCTATCCCTTTTAGCCCTATAAATACAAGCTCATACTCCATGGTTGAGAGAGAGAAAAAAGAAGTAAAGTTATGCTGTTGAATTAACATCCTGGCCTAATCCATTAGAGAGCATAGAGGAGAAAGTTGGAGCTATCGGGGATGAGGTGCTAGTCTTGTGAAGGAGTGCATCAACACTAAGGAAAAAAGTTTTTAAGCTCTTTCATTCATCTATTAATGCAAAGTTGATTTCCTTCCCATATATTTGTTGTGTTTTAATTTCACATATATATTATTGGATTCCTTAGTTACTAATATGAATCTATGGATAGTTTTCTAGTATCTTTGATGTTATTGTATGTTTGATGTGCTTCTATAGGTCTACAGGTGTTTCATCAAAGTTTCATTCCAGGCGTTCATAGCTTTCAGGGAAATCCTTCAACCTAGTGGTTACTCATTTACTCTGGATCTAAAACATTCAGACCAGAGAAACAAATTCTATCCATAGAAGGTGCTATAAACCTGATAACAATTGTATGTCCTCGTTTTTATGTGTGAACCATAGATTCTATTATATGGCTCTCTTGCAACGAACTGATATATCCATGGGTTAATAGTTTGGTGCATTAGACTAGAAAACAAATGAAATCAAAATTAATAACTAGGCGTAGTGGAAAGGTTTACCACTTTCCTGCGATAAGGATTCGTCTTCTAGCAATTTATTCAGTAGAAATTGTGACCAGTTAATCTGAAATCCCTCCATATAGAGTTCGACTAGCACAACCGCACCAATAGTACACTGGTTTGTCCGTAGCTTGAGCAACATCTTATAGGAAAATACCTTTGTAGAAAAGCGAACAATGTAGTCATTAATGGACGTGATTAGGAACCATTTGTTGGACCTAGTCAAGTCATACTTGTCCTTAACCCTTGCTATCATCACTCTGTCCTTTTATTTTCGTAAATATTGTACTAGATTTATACCTAAATATGGGAGAGCTATTATCACTGCAATTAGCTTGACATCCACAGAATGTACTTGATCTACCCAAAGAAATCCTCCATGAAATGATACCAGCAATTCCAGATGACTGAACCATAGGGACTGGAGCTTGCTCAGTAACTAGAGCATCCTGCTGCTATGGTGGGACATATCCTGTAGTATCTTGCATGATTGGTGTAGATGATGTAGTCACAAATTCATATTGAACAACTGAACTAGAACTAGAGATCGAAATAACCATGCTTTGAGTAATTTTCTTTGGCTCTTGAAATTGTTGACAACAATTTCTCTTCTCTCATGCAAACATAATGAAATGACTTGGGCACAAAGGTTGATAGCATGCAACGATCCCCCCCTAACCGTTCTTCACATGCACGGACAATAAATAGAAATGAATCCATCCTTTCAGTCACATGGGTACATCGTCTAAATAATTAAGGAATCTTGTATGCATGCCGTTGTTTAATTGGAACATCGAGTGGTAGTTATCCTAGTCATCTCTTTGAACGTTACAAACCTTTGTTAATGCATTCTCCAAAATTTTGCTAAAGGCTTTGACAACTCCATTTTCTTGAGGGTGATACGGTGTTTTCCTTCTATGCTGAATCTAGAGTTCTTCCATGAGTTCTACAATCATCTCATTGAAAAAGTGTGTACCTTGGTCACTTATTAATATCTTTGGGAATCCATATTGTGTCACGACATTCTCAAATAAAGCCTTCACAGTGACCACATCAGTACAATTATTTACTGTAGTTGCTTCATCCCATCTGGTTAAGTAATTGGTCGCAGTAATAAAATAGCATGAACCAATACGCTTTTCTATTGAGTTGATAGGACCCACAAAATCAATGACCCATTTATCAAGTTCCTACAAATTTATTTGAGGTATCAATGGTATTTCATCTCGTCATGACGAGTTTCTAGTCCTTTGACAGACATCACAACTGCGATAATAATCCTGAGCATCCACATGCAAGGTAGGCCACCATAATATTGCTTGCAAAATATTTCACACCATATATTTCCCTGCATAGTGAACTCCTTCAACACCAACATGTGATTCATTTAATATCAACAGTTTATCGTGCTCTAGTACATAATGACGAAGAATTTCATCAGGGCCCAATTTATACAGTTTTCTAGCGATTAAATGGAAATCTGCAGCTTGTGTAACCAACTGTTTCTTCTACGCCAAAGTGAACTCAACTAACGTATAACCTATACTAAAAAAGTATATGATATCTCTATAATGATCATCAAACATGGTTATCACAAACAATTGTTCATTAGGGAGATTATCATCTAGGTTACTAAGCTCTTCACCACTTTATATCCTTGAAATATGGTCTAGTCCCAAATTCAATCGACCAGGTTTAAAAATTATCTCAAAATCATATTCCTAGAAGAGGAGAATCCACCGAGAGATATTCCCCCCCGCAACACTGGATTATGGACCAAGTATTTCAATTCGGAATGGTGAGTGTACATTTTAAAATGTCCACCTAGCAAATAATGTCTGAATTTCTGTAGCGCATATGCCATCGCTAAACCTTCTCTTTTCGTCGTAGTATCATTTTTCTCTACAGTCGACAAATTCCTGCTAGTGTAGAAAATGGGATGATGGTCAATCCTTCACCAAGTTGCATCAGTACCATGCTGAGCACAACAGATGACATGTCAACATGAACATGAAACTCCTTTTTCCAGCCTAGTAATACAAGTATTGGCATAGTTTCCAACTTTTTTTTCAACGTGTTTAGACTCTCTTGGTTTGGAAATACTGAGAGGGGGGTAAATAAGTATTTGTACTATTTAAAATTTTAATCAAAAGAAATTTTTAATCACCAATCACAACATATCATTAACGTGTATACAAATAACATGTTGCACATTACACAATAATTTTTGACGTGGAAACCCAAGTCCCAGGGGAAAAACAATGGAAGCCTTTTTAAAATAGTTTTCGAGAAATAACTAGAAGGGAGGCAACAACCTCCTTATTACAAAGACTTCAATTTTCCAACAACAACTAGAAGGAGGATAAAACCCCCTAATTTACAGTCTACAAACTGAAGGAAGCTACAACTCCCTAGTTCTTTGGCTACAACAGGAAGTACGCTACAACCTCCTTTCCTTGTTTTGTCCTACCACCTAGATAAGAAGAAAATGTTGAACATGTGGACCTGTTACATACCAAACCCTGTACTTTCTGCTGCTTATAGCCTCTGCTCTCTAATCACTACCAAATCATCACTATCTATATCATTGCAACATCATCACTATATATATATCACTGCCACACACTGCTTATGTACATGCTTGTACACCTTTTTTTGGAGGAGTAAGACGATAAGTTAACTTGAATGATAGCCGACTAAGTCAATCAGCTGACTAAGTTGGTCGGCCGACTAAACTAGAGATTAGGTCGGCCACTTAAGGTTATGTCGGTTCACCGAACCGACACGTAGTTATTTTGTAACTGTTTTGTAATCATATATATTAGGCTATTGAGCCAGATGAGAACTCAGTTCAGTTCTCTGTATTGTATGGACCCTCTCATGCTAATATAATTTGTTATTCAATCTATTAGTTCTTGTCTCTTGTATCTGTTATGTATGTATGTTTTAGTATGTATTATTGGTAACCTTATGTGATTTGTGAGATTACAACACCTTTTCATCCACTATCATTCATCAAGGAGTTCTGCTATTATTTCACTGGTCATTATGCATCATCATAGAGTATCATCATAGGTTATGTATCATCATCATTATCATATATATGTCATGGATCATAGAAGTGTATAATCACATCATCATCATTACAGAGTGTGTCATAACATGTATAGGAGAGTGAAAAGTGTTCATCAAAGAGCATGGAAGTGCATCATCACTTTATCATATCAATATACCATTGTAGTTAATATAGTTCATCTTTGCTTACACATCACACTGCATACCTCACCCAACACTTCACTATCATACTATATATACTTCACACAATCCTGTATATACTCTGCAACACTTTAGATACTCTTTTACACAACACTGTACATACTCTTACTATATATACACTTGTCTATAGAAATGCTTATACATACTGTATACACTTACATTCTACCGTACAAACTTACAATGTAGATACTTACATTCTAATGTACATACCACTCTACATATAAATACTGTACAATAATTTCATGCCAACATGCCTTTGTCGAAGGTGATGATACAAAAATGGATCATGTATATATTGTAGAAGAACTTAAGTCAAACCTTAGACTTAACCACTGCTAAAAAATATCAGAAAACCAATTCAGACTTTTCTTTTGTTGCTGCAAATTGCTCTCACTAAAACTATGTCCACTATCCAATGAAGAAGAAACCAATGATAAAAACCAGATTTAAAATATTTTGGAAAAACTTGGGTGTATGGTTGACTATTCTGCTCCACAAGTTCTCCTCTCTACTCCTAGGAACTGTTTACTTCAACCAGCAGTCAACAAACAAACAAAAATACTATCTGTAAAATTTGGGTATGCAGTAAAATATGCTAAATTTTGGGTCTACTGCTAAGTCTCTGCTAAAACCATGGGTCTGTTGTCTTCTCCTATGATTTCTTCCTTACCTGAGTAAAAAACAATTATCACAAAGTGCATTCATGGATGTATAGAAAGGACAAGTGTTTAGTTTATTTATACACTAATTTTGACGTTGAGTGATAAAGGTTAGGGCCGACCTAATGGAGGAAATTTAGACAATAATTTGATTAAAAACATTTTTTCATTAAGGTAAATGTTGGGGCCGAATTCTTGGAGTGTAACCTAAATTATTTACATTTTAAAATTGTTTTATCATTTCATTATTGAATGGTGTTGACCTTTAAAGGGAGGTCTAGTGTGTCGAGTGTTAAAATATTTTTAATATTTAGTGGGTTCAACATTCGAGGATAGAATTAGTATATTTAATGCCGACCACTTTTATGAGGAAGATACTTTATGATTTAAATTATATAATACTTTATTTGTTAAAGGTATTAGGGATATGGAGGATAAATGGGTTTAAATAAATTAGTATATTTAATGTTGACCACTTTATGAGGAATATACTTTATCATTTTAATTCATTATATAACACTTTATTTGTTAAGGGTTTTAGGGATTTATGTTAGGTCATCTCCGTACGATAGGGTGTCCTCTACTCATCAGGGGTACACCAAGGGTAGGATCAAGGTAAGGTTCTTAGGGCCTTTTTTTGGGTTAATAAGTTTACCACATGCTTCATGACCATGACAAACAAGGTGTGAGGGTGCCTAAGATTATCCTAGGGTACCATGACCTTTATCAAACACAAATGACCACTGAAAGGGTCATTTGGACTCTTGTAACTTCTTCAAACCACCAAGGACACAACGGGGGAAGCATAAGACAACTTAAGGGTACTTGAACACTCTACAGGATGTACAAGGATTTTTTCAATGTCCCAAGGGATCCAAGCGATTTAGACTTGGGCTTGGAAAAGGTCAAAATGTCTCCCTTAGACACTAACACTTACTTAACCCTCAGGGGCTCCTCAAGGGGAACCAAGACACACTGATACACACTTGTTGGAATTAATGACACTTTATTCAACAATATCCTCCTTTGTCATTGATGAAAACCCCAAATATCCTCCTTAGAATGAGCTTCCATTTTCCACAAATACCCCCCTTAGACCATGTTTTATTTACCTACCTCGTTCAACTTTTTCTCCCCATTGGGAATCAATGGAAAATGGTAATTTTGTCATGATCCCCCTCTCATATTGTCTTGTTGTTTAAGATAGATCAATTTAATTAGTAGAGAGTATGACTCCCAATTTTTCTATGAGGTACTCAAAAGTATCTCTTGGGAGAGGCTTAGTAAAAATATCTACAACCTATTCTTTTGTCTCGATATATTCTAACTTCATATTATTTTCTGTGATTTGTTCCCGAAGAAAGTGAAACTTGATTGGAACATTCTTTGTTAGAATAATCAACCCATAGTTTACCCACTTAGACATTAATTCATTTATTTTTGTCTTATTTGCCTAGTTCATGTGTCCCACCTTGTGCAAGTTGTTAATTGCCTATCCATAGAGGTCAAACTTTCCATCTTTGACTCATGTAGTGCTTAGGAAAGCCTTAGGAATCAAATCTACTTTATTCCTGGCCTCCTAGGTGCCCTTCTTCTTTTTCTGCTTTATTTCCTGCTTTTTCAGTGTTTTAAGGCACATAGGAAAGCAAGACTAGGTGAGGTGAACTAGTTTTTTGTCCTCTTCATCCTCCACTCTTTTCTCCATGAAAAAGCATGTATGAGCTTCCATTCCACTACTCTTTATCTTTCCCATGTGCCCTTGCCAATTCGTGAGCTCCATGACATATTTGGGATCAGCTTTTTACACCTATGGGGGATTTGCCTATTTTGAGTAAGCCTGCTTTATGCTAGTTTTGGATGCCTCCTTATGCATTCGACCTCTTGATGCATTCTATATATTCAGAAACCTATGTTATTATAGGGTTGTCTATTGTACACTCAATTAATATAATTTTGTGTTACAGCTCCATATTCAGTCTCCATTGTTAGCAATTTTGCATGATCAATTGATAATTGTTGTGGGTAAAATTAATCTACTGCTGGCCTAAATTTCTACATGGTATCAGATCCATTGTAGGTTGTTACTCTCCTTCAAAAATTCTTTTGTAGGTTCAACATCAAGACTTGGAGCCTTCTACTGACAGCCGGGATAGATTTTCTAAAGCTATGGATTCACAGAAAACTATCTTGACTCCCTTCAACTATTTTGAATGGAAAGCAGAGATGGAGATATTGTTGAGAGTGAAAGGCCTCTACAGGGTGACTATGGCTATAGAAGCAGAGCCCAATGCTGCTGCAAAGAATATCAAATGGCACAATCGGAGAGATGAGGCCTATGGCCTCCTATGTCTCAGTATTTCCCGAGACCTCCTTTTCCATCTCGATGGATTAACTTCACTGAAACAAGTATGGGAGAAGCTTTCTGATCTTTTTGGAAATATAGATGAGATGAGGGGACATCAGATCGAAAATGAGCTGATTTCTCTGAGTCCCAGTAGCTTTGAATCCCTGCAGCTATATTTCTCCAAGTTCAAAGCACTAGTTTTGCAGCTGAAGCAGTGTGGTATCGAAAAGAAAGATGATCAGCTCGTATTGGACATCCTCTCAAATCTAGGACATGACCACTCAGTCTTTGTTTCTACCTTCTATGCCACAAAACTCACACTCGAACCTGGAAGATGCCTAGCCTTGCAGATTTCATGGAATCTCTCACACAAGAACAGGACAAGCTGGTGATGATGGGCACCATCAAACCATCCAAAGATCAAGCTTTTATTGTTGGAGATTCAAGGGTAGATTCAAAAAGCAAAAATAAAGCTAAAAATCCACCTGAGCAAAGAAGAGACAAGAAGCAGTCTCCAGAGGATCAACAAGGTCCCAAGAAAAATACCCAGAAGAATAAAAACAAATGTGAAATGAACAAGTGCTCATACTGCAATAAGGGCAATCATACTGAAAGCTCTTGTATGAAAAAGTAGATAGACATGCAAACTCAAATGCTGGAGAAGAATGGCATCTCCCTTCCAGAAAGCTCAAAGAAGAGAGAAGGAGGATCAAGTTCAGATGACAGAGAGAGAGTTCATGCTCTAGTTGCTGGAAGATCAAGCTCACCCAGTTTTATCATAGATTCTGGAGCTTCAAGACACATGGTTTCGACTAAGGAGGCCTTCTCCTCAGTGGATATGTTGAAAGGACCATCTATTGTACTGGGAGATGACTCTCTCATTGAAAGTAAAGGCAAAGGAAGGATAGATCTTGATCATGGTAATTCCAACAATGTGTTGTATGTCCCTGGTCTCGCCTCCAACCTCCTATCAGTGTACCAGATGACCCACTGGGTCTCCTAAGAAATTCATATTCTCCCCCAATGAAGTTGAGATCACAGAAATCTCAAGTGGTAGAGTCATTGCAAAAGGAGTAGCGAATCATGCTCAAAAGGTATACATGTTTTCACACTTCCTACCTTAATCAAACCCCTCTACTCTTCTTATCCATGCTAATGAAGCTAGAAAGCTATGGCATGAAAGATTTGGCCATATAAATTACAAGTATCTGTCTGATCTTAGTGAGAAATAAATGGTCATAGGGCTGCCCAAGATCAAATTTTCCAAAGGAGTCTGCCAAGGTTGTATCCTAGGAAAACACCCAGAGCATAAGTTTGAGAAAGCTAGTCATGAGAGAACCTCTGCACCCCTCGAGCTGATTCATAGTGATGTTGCTGGCCCATTCCCTCATATGTCCATGAGTCAGGCCAAATATGCATTGACCTTTATTGATGATTTTTCTAGGTATTGTTGGGTTCACTTCATGAAACACAAGTCTGAAGTTTTTGGCCTATTCAAAGTCTTTAAGGATTTGGTTGAAAACCAGTGTGGAAGGAAACTCAAGGTCCTCAGATATGAAAATGGTGGTGAGTATGTCAAGTATGAGTTTATTAACTATTGTGCAGATGCAGGTATTCAGATGCAACATTCTATCCCCTACACACCACAGCAAAATGGTGTTGCTGAGAGGAAGAACAGATCACTGAAGGAGATGGCAACATGCATGATGGAGGCCAAAACTTTGCCACCAAAGTACTAGGCCAAAGATATCAACTGTGCAGCCTATATCCAAACTAGGGTGCCTCACAAACATCTTGATGGCATGACTCCCTTCGAAGCATGGAGTGGGCACAAGGCAAATGTGACCCATTTCAGGATTTTTGGCTCAAAGGCATGGACTAGAATCCCGACAGAGAAGAGGAAGGCTTTGCAGCCCCAAAGCCAAGAGTGCCTTTTTGTTGGCTAATCTGAAGATTCAAAAGGGTACAAGTTGATAAACTTGAGCACAAACAAAGCCTTCATTGAAAGTTGTGTTTAGTTTGAAGAAGAACCCCTTGCAGAAGTGGAAATTGGTGAAGCCTCTTCACCACCTGAACCTCAAGAAGTAAGTAAAGAGTTTGTTGAACATGCTGATTCTGATTTTTCTGAAGGAGATGAGTTTATTGCATACCCAAACAGCCCCACAAGGCCTAAATGGGCAGCCAAGAAACTACATGCAGCAGGTGAGCTAGCTGGGGATCCCAATGACCCAAGGAGGACTAGATCTCAATTTGAGATTGGTCTGTGCATGAAGGATCCTATGTTTTCTGAAAAATGCTATTTGATGGTGGAGTCTGATCCTCAAACATATGAAGAAGAAGTAGGAGATCCAATATGGCAAGCTTCCATGAAGGAGGAGTTCAGCTCACTCCAGAAGAGCAACACATGGGAGCTAGTGGATCTTCCTCCAGGGAGAAAACTAGTACAGTGTAAGTGGGTCTATAAGACCAAATTTGCTACTGATGGTTCACCACTGAAGTAAAAGGATAGATTGGTAGCTAAAGTATACTCACAGGTTCATGGCATCGATTACAATGAGACCTTTTCCCCAGTGGAAAAGATGGATTCCATCAGGCTAGCTCTAGCCATTGCAACCTCAAGGCAATGGGAGGTACATCACATGGATGTAAAATGTGCCTTTCTGAATGGAGATCTCACTGAGGAGATATATATGCAGCAGCCTCAAGTTTTTTCTACTAACCCTTCTCTTGTGTGCAGGTTGAGAAAGTCATTGTATGGGCTAAAGCAAGCCCCCAGGGCTTGGTATGCCAAGATAGATAGCTTCTTGCTATCTCTGAATTTTGTTCGGTGAAAATCAGATCCAAATGTCTATTTGAAGTTTGTTAATGGTTCATTAATGATCATTGTGTTATATTTTAATGACCTCCTCATTACAGGAATCTCACAGGTTGAGATTGCTTCCTTAAAAGGAGCTATGAACCAAGCCTTCTCCATGACAGATTTGGGGCTCTTAAGTCAATTTCTGGGGCTTGAGATTGCTCAAACCAAAGCTGGAATAAAGGTGCACCAGTCCAAGTATGCCTTGGATTTGCTGATAAAATTCAGAATGCAAGACTGCAAAGCAAGAAAAACTCCTTTCCTTTCAGGAGTGAAGCTAGAGGAAGATGATTCTCCACTGATGGTAAACAATACACTGTATAGACAATTGATTGGATTTTTATTATATTTGACACATACTCGACCTGATATTTGTTATGTAGTAAGTGTGGCTTCTATATTCATGGATCAGCCTCATGAGATCCATTGGAAAACCGCCAAAAGGATCCTTAACTTTGTTCAGGGAACAAGGACACATGGGATCTTCTATAAGGCAAAATCTGATCTTGATTTGATTGGATTTACTGAAAGTGATTGGGCAGGTGATAGCACAAATAGAAAGTCCACTTCAGGGTATTTGTTCATTCTTGCAGAAGGGAAAATCAGCTGGTCAAGCAAGAAACAGAGTGCCATTGCACTCTCATCTACAGAAGCTGAGTACAGAGGAGTTGTTAATGCAGCAACTCAGTGTTTATGGTTGCAGGGTTTACTTGGAGAGTGTGGTTTCGAACCTGAGTACTCAACTACCATCTACTGTGATAACCAAAGTATCATTTGAATCTGCAAAGATCCAGTTCAGAAGCAGAGAACCAGACACATTGAGATTCACATGCACTACATCAGAGAGCTTGTGCATGATGGCACCATTCACCTACTCTTCTGTTCATCTTCAGAACAAGTAGTTGATATCTTCACCAAAGCATTTTGTGAGAAGACCTTCAGCAATCTCAAATCACTGCTGGGGATTGCTGATCATGCTGTAAAGGCATGAGTGGAGACAAGTTTCTACAATTTTGTTTTACAGTCCATGTTTAAGGGAGGATTTTCCCAAGTTGGTTTTGCCTCTTTCCTTGTTTCATATGGACTTGCAGTATGCAAAAGGGTGACTAAGCCTTGTTTCTAGGCCCTATATTTTTGATTTATTACTCATAAAGTCAGGATTAAGGGGAGGTGTTAGAATACTCAACCCATAGTTTACCCACTTAGACATTAATTCATTTATTTTTGTCTTATTTGCCTAGTTCATGTGTCCCACCTTGTGCAAGTTGTTAATTGCCTATCCATAGAGGTCAAACTTGCCATATTTGACTCATGTAGCACTTGGGAAAGCCTTAGGAATCAAATCTGCTTTATTCCTGGCCTTCTAGGCACCCTTCTGCTTTTTCTGCTTTATTACCTACTTTTTCAGTGTTTTAAGGCACATAGGAAAGCAAGACTAGGTGAGGTGAACTAGTTTTTTGTCCTCTTCATCCTCCACTCTTTTCTCCATGCAAAAGCATGTATGAGCTTCCATTCCACTACTCTTTATCTTTCCCATGCTTCCTTTCCAATTCGTGAGCTCCATGACAGATTTGGGATCAGCTTTTTACACCTATGGGGGATTTGCCTATTTTGAGTAAGCTTGCTTTATGCTAGTTTTGGATGCCTCCTTATGCATTCAACCTCTTGAAGTATTCTATATATTCAGAAACCTATGTTATTATAGGGTTGGATATTGTACACTTAGTTAATATAATTTTGTGTTACAGCTCCATATTCAGTCTCCATTGTTAGCAATTTTGCATGATCAATTGATAATTGTTGTGGGTAAAATTAATCTACTGCTGGCCTGAATTTCTACATGCTTGGTCTTGGAGTGCATAAATGGACACTTGGAGATATTCATGGCACTCATATTGTCACATAGAATTGGAATCGGGTCATCACATGTCACGTGTATGTCTTGCAGGGTTTTCTTCATCCAAAGAATGTGAGTACAACAAGATGCTATTGCTATATATTCTGCTTCTGCGGTTGATAAGGACATTGAAGACTGATTTTTTCTTGACTAAGATACTAGACAACTTCCTATAAATAAATTTTTTCCACTAGTGATTATTCTATTGTCAACACATCCTACCCAATCCGCGTCTAAATAAGCTATCAAAGTCAACTTATTCCCTTTTGGATACCAAAGTCCAAAATCCATAGTTCCTTTGAGATACTTGAATATCCTTTTAACTACTATAATGTGAGTTTCCTTTGGGGCATATTGAAATCTTGCAACTTTTCCAATGGCCCATCACATCTGGTCTAGAGGTTGTTACATATAGCAGACTACCAATCATTGATATATAGATCCTTTCATCAAATTCCTTAGATTCATCGTCTTTTCTCAGCTTACAACCGATGATCATAGGAGTACTCACAGGTTTACAGTATTCCATCTGGAATTTATTTAACATCTTCTTTATGTATTTTGTCTCTGTATTAAAAATGCCTTCTATTCTTTTTGTAGAAATAATAGATCTATGCTAAGAAGAAGCACAGGAAATAGATCTTTCTACTAAGAATTCTCACAAGCATACACAGGAAAAATAACGAGAAGAAAAGAGACTAAATCACATGAATGAAGAGATGAATATTGGTGTGTATCCTTCCATTGAATAATGATTAATAATAGTGTACATAAATATTACATCCCTCATAGGAAAATTGATTTGTATGGAGACAACTCATAAAGCTAAAAAAGGTTGACTTACCAAAATATAGCAAACCCCCATAGGTGGTTAAAGCACTTCCCAAATCTATCAAGGACCTCACGAATTGGAAAAATAATAAGTGAGTTGTCAATGAGATGGAAAAGGTATGCTAATCCTAGAAAATGGAGGAAAATTCATGAAGGATAGGTTGGCAACAAAAGGACCCAATTTCCTAGTTTGACTAGCTTTACCTTATCCATAGAAAAGCAGGAAAAGAAAAATAAAGCAGAGTTTGCTGTAAAGTGATGTATACTAATTCTAGATGGTCAAAAGGTGGTCAAGATCAACCCAGAATTAGAAATAAATCATTCATAGGATATATATGGCATGTATTGAATTTAAGGTGCAAGTGGATGCCAACTAATTAAGCTAGTGGGTGAACAATTAATCAAATAATGATTAATTATTTTATCCTAAGTTATGAGCGGGTTTAATATATTCCAACACCCCTCTATAAGTCTGACTTTATGATGGTATGAAAAAAAATATAGATGCATATAGGGCCAAGAAACAAGGCTATGGTCACCCTTTAACAATTATTATGTCCAGAAAAGTGAGGAAAGAGGCAAAACCAGATGGGGAAAATCCTCCCTCAAGAAAGGACAAGGCACAAAATTTGGAAATAATATGTCTTCAACATATCCTTATCTTCACTTGAATGAGCTGATTGAACTACTTCTGGATGGAAGACTTGTTGAAGAAATCATGAACTCCATGATCATGCGCTGGAGTGTAGAACCTGCAAGAAGGAAGTGGAGATACTCCTTGTATCTCATCATCTGATGAAGTAGGAGCATTATCTGAATGCTTATCCCTGCTATCAAACTCTGATCTGTAAACATAATCTGAAATGGAAAAGAGATATGTGCATACTCCTTCCCAAAGAGTACAAAAATTAAGACAATTTATTTACCACCCAATTCCCTGAATAGCTGCAAAAGTGTGATGTGAATCACATGTCAATATTTCAATCTGATGTAGCACCTATATAGATCTGATATGAGGCTATAGGGATAGACTAGGAAAACTATGAGCAACTGGGGAAAACTTATAGGTGTAAAAATATGAATGATGGATTGGCATAAGATCTGAACCATAAGTGTTTATAAAAGATCCAAATATGTTTAATAACTATCCAAGGATGACTAAGGACATGGATAACCAGCTACTGAAAGATAGGAAATACTTCAAACCATGTAAGATATATATCACTGCATACGAGACCAATGAGGAATCAACTAGTGAAATTGGGATTTGTATAGTCTTAGGATTATTTAGAGGTATGGTAGATGGTATGGATGGTGGTAATATATGTGTCATGACATGCATATCAGCCTGTAAACAATATTCTAAATCAGATATACAAGATTTTGAGGAGGATTTCCTCAAATACAAGTCAATATCTAGTGAAAAATCACAATTTTTGGGAGATGAATCTAGTACTCTGAGAGGAGGATCATCAAAGAAAGGATCTAATATTTATGATTCTGATATATCAGAGAATAAATATATATCAGAGACATGAGAAAAGGAGAGAGCTCTAGAACTCAAAGCATAAGTTATATCACCTTGGAACTGCGCAGTATGACATTGTTTTGAGGAATCAACAGGATTTTCTAGTTCATTTGGAACTTCCATCTTGTGCTTCTCAAGAAGCTGAGACATGCTGTCCATATTATTCTTGAAACACTTCTACTCTGAATGAAAACCCTTGCTTCAATAATAACACATGTGCTCCCTTTCTTCTTAACTTTCTTCAATAAATCTTCATATGAATCTTCATCTTCAATTTCTGACTTTGGCTTCTTCACAATTTGCTTTGATTTGACATTCATGTTTCCTTGAACCAAGAGAGCATGATCCTTTCCATTGGAAGAATTAAGGACGCCCATTTGGATCAATTTATCTTTCTCCTTTGTTAGTGAATCAAGAAAAGAATTTAAAGAAGGCATTTTCCACTTAGGAACAACAAGCCTAGTAGCATGAAAAGTAGACACAAAAATTGAGTAATCAAGACCCAATTTTTAATGAATGGAAATGATTAATTGATCATCTTCTTTCTCAATCCCACATTGTTTAAGAATTAGAACAAGTGACTTTAACTTGGTGAAGAAACCCTCAAGAGAATCGAAATTGCCTGGACTCAGTGAGAATAACTCAATCTCCAATTGATGTGCTCTTAGCTCATCTTGAACTCCAAAGAGAGACTCCAATTGAGTCCATACTTGGTTTGGAGTGGTCAAACCATCTAGATAAAAGAGTATATCCAGAGAAATAGAGAGGAAAAGTAATCAATAGGCTTCATCCAACCTATTATGCCACTTAGCTTTCTCAATCAGAGCATTGGGCTCATTCTCCAAAGCTATAGTAACTCTGTACAATCCTCTATTGTGCAATAAAATGGAGATTTTGGCTTTCCATTAGTGGTAGTTGAAAGGAGTAAGAATTATTGATGAAGGATGATCCATATTTCTGAATTTATGTGCTCAAGAAGAAACTCTTTGCAACCTACAAAACAAACTAGGAGAAAATCTTGTAAGCTAGACAAGCCCTTCTCAGAGAGGGATAGGAGTCTGGATGCACTCCTCAACTCTGTAGAACTTGATAAAAATTTATGCTCTAATACCATGTATAAATATGATGCTAAGAAGAAGCACAGGAAATAGATATTGCTACTAAGAATTCTCACAAGCATACACAGGAAAAATAGAGAGAAGAAAAGACAGTAAATCACATGAATGAAGATATGAATATTGGTGTGTATCCTTCCATTGAATAATGATGAATAATAGTGTAGATAAATAGTAGATCCCTCGTAGGAAAATTTAGTTGTATGGAGACAACTCATAAAGCTATTCGGGTACACAGGTACTCCCAAAAGACCGAACACCTTGAGCAACCACTTCACACAAATAGATCACAGATCAACACACCAATGTTTGTCATGTTGTTCAAACCCTCGAGAGGGAAATAGTCCATGGCCCCAACCAAATAGCTACTTGGAGCAATTTATTATGCAACAGAAAGAAAGTTACATGAGCTTCTCATAATCAATCAACTAACTAAGGACCCTCCATGCTCTTTAAATAGAGATCATGGACCAATCGGGTGTTAAGCCATGGATTAATGGTAGGTATGATCTAAGAGAAGTTGAACCATTAGATCACTTTATGTCTAGAGCATATCATGACCGTCGGATTAGAATATTTACAAATGCATACTAAAGAAACACACTTTTACCTAACGGATATATTACACAAGTTGATCTTAACTAACTCCTATGTGTCTAAATATCCTAACATCCCCCCTTAAGAACAACTTGGGATAGGATTGAAGGATTTACAAAAGTGACACTATTAGATAAACGGAAGAACCACACTTTAAAAGAAATGGCTAATTGTATGATCCAATCTAAGGGACTAAGTCTTCAATATTAGGCTGAGGCCATAAATTGTGAAAATTACATAGTTAATTGCACACCCAATAAAGTTTTACAAGGTATAACATTGAAAGAAGCATGGAGTAAAATTAAACCAGATGTAAGTCACTTTTGTGTGTTTGGTTTTGAAGCATGGGCTCACATTCCAGATGAAAAACAAAAAGCATTGCAGCCTAAAAGTGAAAAGTGCATATTTGTTGGATATTCAGAAGATGTAAAAGGTTATAGACTTCTTCAGCCACAATCTCATGATATAATCATTAGAAGAGATGTTAAATTTGATGAAAATATCTTTTCCTATGAGGATAACTTGGAGGGTGTGCCATATTTGGCCTGCGAGCCTGATTCAGTGATTGTGCCTTCTTCTTCTTCTTCTAACTTCCTTTATAGAATTCCAACTCCAGTTTCTGATGATGATAGTGAGGATGAAAATAAAACTCTTCTTGCTCATGTTCCTCCAATTGCACCAACACCAATGCTTCCTCGATGGGTCCATTCAACATGTGAAGCAACTGGTGATCTTGCCGGTGATCCTAGAGATCAACGTCAAACATGTTCTCAGTTTCAGTGAGCCTCTTCTCTTTTGGCTCAAGTTTCTGAGAATCATGATCCAGAAACTTTTGCAGAAGATTCAGGAAATCCAGATTGGGATGCAGCTATGTTCTTCATCTTTCGTGAGTTTTTCTTCATTCTCATCTAGTTTTTCTTCCATTTTAATTTTCTTCACTTCCTTTTGATAAGAAACTTCCTCTTCTTCATCGTTTGATTCTTCTGAGTCTTCTCTAGATGATGTTAGTATTCCCTCATCTATATTCACGTTGAAACTTTCAATCACATTGTCTAATCTCATATTGTAGCATTTGTAATCTTTCCTCTTAGATGAATATCCAACGAATATGCCCTATTTTACTTGAGAGTCAGATTTTCCAATCTCCTCATCTTCTCTTTTGATGTAGCACTTGCTTCCAAAATTTCTGAAGTGTCGTACATTTGTTACTCTTCTTGTCCATAGCTCGTAGGGAGTTTTATCATTTTTTCTTCTGAGCAATCCTTTGTTTAAGATTTGTACTATTTTATGAATTGCATGTGCCCAAAATGTGTCATTCAACTTGGATTCATTCAACATGATTCGAGCCATCTCCATTACTGATCTATTCTTTCTTTCAACAACTCCATTTTCCTGAGGTGTTCTGGATACTAAAAATTGTTTCCTTATTGCATGCTCTTCAAAGTACTTGTTGAATTCATCTGAAGTGAATTCTCCACCATTTTCAAACCTGAGGCACTTGATTCATGATCCTATTTCATTCTTGACCAGTTCCTTGAATGTTTTGAAGCATACCAAATCTTCTGACTTCTTGTTGAGAAGACAAACCCATGCCATCCTGGTTTAGTCATCAATAAGCAACATGAAATATTTTTCACCATTAATTCCTTTGCTCTTTTTCGGTCCACATAGGTCAGTGTGAATGAGCTCCAAAGGTTTTGTACAAGAATGCTCTTTTGTCTTGAAATGTAATCTTGTTTGTTTTCCATGTTGGCAGCGTTCACATACAGAGTTAGCGGGATTTGTAACTTTTGGCATATTCTGAACCGCCTGGTTTTTGTAAACTTTGACCAAGTTGTCAAAATGTATATGTCCCGTTCTTATGTTCCAAATCCATCTTTCATCTTCTTTTCCCAAATGACATATCCAACACATAAATGTTTTTTGGAGTCCTAGTGGTTGTGGCTACTAACTTCCTTGATCCTTGCTTCCTTATTTTTCATTCTTTTGAGATGAAGGTGGTGATTTCATGTCCTTGATCACACATCTGATTAGTGCTTAGTAGATTATGCTTCATGTTGTCTACAAGCAATAAATTTTCAGCCAGGGATTTTTTACTTCCGAGCTTTACTATGCCCTTTCCCAATACTTTTGTTGAATTGTTATTCCCAAATGATATAGATCCTTTATCCTTTTCAATATTGACAAAGGAATATTTGTTACCTATCATATGCTTGGAGAAACCACTATAAACATACCATTTAACAAAGCTGTAATTCGGAGCTTGAAGAGCAATTCCACATTCATAGTTGTTCTTGTGTTTGATCCATACCTTGTTAGGCAGGTCCTCATTTCTTACTGTTGGTATCTTCATTCTTCAATATCTGGCTATATGTCCAAATTTGTTACACTTGTAACATTCTATTTCTAATCTCAAGGGACCAAATATGTTATTGTAATATGGTCTTTTGAGTCTTGCAAGGTTATTCCTTGTATCAAAGTTTCTTCTTTGATAACAATTTACATCGAAATCTTCCACGTGTAAAGCAATGATCATAAAAGAAGTATCCATACCAGGGAACATATGAAGGAGGTTATTTTCTAAGATCTGGTATTTATGTTTCCCTACTTATGATAAGGTTTTTTTTAGCTATCATTCGATCTCCTCTTCATTTGTGGATTCCTTGACAACTTCTGCATAACTTCTTGGATTGTTTTTGTTATCTATCAACATTGAGCTTGAGGCTTCATTGGTATTATGCATGTATACTATACTGATATTCTCTAAGAATGGCTTCTAATTGATGATGTTTTTTTCTAGAACCTTGGAGTTGTTTTCAAAACCTTTTGCGATATCTTTCGTCTACAACTTGTTCTTCAGAGATACTATCTAAGCCTCATGCTTTTCCTTTTCTTTTATATTTTCCATTAGTTGTTCTGTAAGAGATTCTTCAATTCTTTTGGATTCTTCTAGTTTGGTCTTTAGGTAAACAATGGTTTGTTCAAACCCTTGTACCTATTCCTTAAGAATCATGTTTTCCTTCCTAAATTTCTTTAGCTCTTTCAAGGTGATTACAAGTTCTTCCTTAACATATACTTCTCCTCCATCTTTGGATTTTTATTACCATTAGGATCCTCATCTGAGTTTATTTCCATAAATCGTACCTTATCTAGTTCACCGTCATCATTAGAATCACTGTCATTGTCATTGTTGGAGTCACCACTTATTGAGTTGTTGTCCCTTTTTGTATAGAGGCTTTCCTTCTTTGCAAACTTCCTTCTGTTCTTATCCTTGTAATTAGTGTACTTCTTGTAGATTTTAAAGCTTCCATCCTCATCACTATTTGAGTTCTTTACATATGGACATTGTTATCAACCTAAATGGAAATTTCTATCTAAGTACTGACATCCACTATTTCGGGACACAAAAGGACAAATAGGATTAAAGTGCCCAAAACACCATAGATGCGCATGACCATTGATGCATGATATCCATACCAGCCTGATATATTTTTATTCTGATTTTAGGGTTGCACATGCTCCTATTTGCATTGCAACTCAAGTGTGACATGTAACTATTTGCATTGCAACCCGCATGTACATTGAACACACGAGTTTCCTTTGAGCAACAAGCGTGTCACATGCGCCTTTCTTATATAAAAACCCACTTGTACCTTAATTCGAAATTAAAAAATATAAATCATGATTAGATGAGATTAGTTGGGCCTTAATCCATAACTATCCCAACTGTCTCAATCATCCTAACATTCAAAACTACTCTATTTCCCAATGTATAAATAGAGGCCTTGGGATGGGGATAATAAATCAATTCTAGAAGAGAAAAGTTATGCTGGTGGTATACCTTCAAAGTCTTGGAGCAGAAGAACTCAATGTCCTCAGTTGTAGAGGATTCCTTTTGTCAGAAGATGGGTTGTATTCTCACATATTCACTGTTTGTTAATAAAGAGAATTCTTCTTCCAATCTTTGTATTGAGATTTTCTCATGTTTATTGGTTAATGAATGATGTCAATTATGTTTTTAATATGCATTTCATATAACCTATGATATATATATATATATATATATATATATATATATATATATATGAGATATTGCTTGAAGAATTAGCTCTTTGCGGGTGAAGAGAAGAATCCCTAGAAGCTTTGGAGAAGATTGAAGTAGGAGAAGACGAAGCTTGGATTAACCATCTTAAATTAGGTAAGCCAAACTCTCTTCCCATTCCTATTTCATTTTTTGTAAAAGAGGATTGTCTGCAAGTCTATTAGTAAGTTGGTAACCCTAGACCCTAGGTTACAAGGGTGTATTGTTTTGTACAACAAAACTAGAAACTCCGCAGGGGAGTCCAACCTGCTATGGGTTCATCTTGTAGGTCCCTTTACCAGTCTTTGTTTTGATTCTAATTCTTTTTATCTTACTTTTTTATTTATAGTGTAGTATGCCCAGAATTATTTGCTAGTATTTTTTCTTTAAAATTTTTTTAGCAGTACACGCGGGTTGCTTCGTGCACAGTCATGTCTGTGACCTTGTACACGTAGGTTGCTGTCTAGATAGTTGTGTGTTGTACACAGGTTTCCTACATACAAGGTCACATGTTTCATGTAGAATTCTATAAGTTGGATAGGGTTTGCTTGTACCTGTATCTTTGGATTTTTAGTTTTTTGGAATTCTTCTGTTTATGGCATGACTCTGTGAGTCTGAAGTCTCTGTGTCACACCGATTGATTGTTCATCAAGCCTTTGAGTTTTTGTTTGAATTTATTTCATTTGTGAAGTGTAGGTGGTCCTCCTACTTGGTCTATAGGTTTGAGTGCTTTTTTTTAGGTCAGTGATTAGGGCCTTGGTGTTCTGGTACATAGGGTACTCCCAAAATACCGAACACCTTGAGCAACCGCTTCACACAAATAGATCACAGATCAACACTCCGATGTTTGTCACGTGGTTCAAACCCTCGATATGGAAATAGTCCATGGCCCGAGCCAAATAGCTACTTGGAGAAATTTATTATGCAAAATAAAGAAAGTTACATGAGCTTCTCTTAATCGATCAACTAGCCAAGGACCCTCTATGCTCTTTAAATAGAGATCATATACCAATCGCGTGTTAAGCCACGGATCAATGGTAGGTATGATCTAAGAGAAGCTGAACCGTTGGATCACTCTATGTCTAGAACATATCGTGACCATCAAATTAGAATAATTACAAATGCATATTAATGCATACTAAAGAAACACACTTTTACCTAACAGATATATTACACAAGTTGATCTTAACTAACTCCTAAGTGTCTAGATATCCTAACATCCCCCCTTAAGAACAACTTGGGATAGGATTGAAGGATTTACAAAAGTTACACTATTAGGAGAAGAAAGGAGGCATTAGAACCTATCCCCCCTTAAGGACACATTCCTGAACTCCTAAAATAGACCAAAGTTTAGAAAAATTCACTTCTGTAAGAGACTTGGTGAAGATGTATGCAACTTGATCATCTGTAGGGCAATAGAGCACTTCAATAACATGATCATGAACAATATTTCTGATGAAGTGCATGTGTATCTCAATGTGTTTGCTATGTTGATATAGAACTGGATCTTTGGAAAGCTTGATGGAACTTTGATTATCGCACCAAAGTGGATTAGGCTGCTACTACTCGAATCCAAACTCTGAAAGGATCTGTCGAAGCCATAAAGCTTCCTGAATAGAATTAACTACGGCTCAATATTCTACTTTTGCTGAAGAAAGAGCAAGAGCTTGTTGTTCCTTACAAGCCCAAGTGACAGGTCCTCCCATACTAAAAAAATAACCTACAGTAGTCTTTTGATCATCAGGATCGCCAGCCCAATTTGAATCAATGAAACCAACCAACAAAGGTTCCCCCCCTGTACTGTAATGAATCCCAAACTGAATTGTACCTCGAATATATCAAAGTATTCTTTTTGCTACTTTCTAGTGACTTTCATGAGGAATTTTCATATAATGGGAAACATGACCAATTCCAAAGGAAAGGTCAAGACGGGAATGAGTCAAGTATAAAAGACTACCAACATGTTGACGATACAAGGTGGCATCTACTTTAGGAGAAGTACAAGTGGCAGAAAGTTTGACTCCAAACTAGAAGGGAGAAAGGGCTGGTTTACAATATTCCATGTGGAAGCAACGAAGAAGGTCACAAGCATACTTAGACTGAGAAAGAAAGATTCCTTCTTTGTTGCAAGACTTGGAGACCAAGAAAATAATGCAAATGCCCTAAGTCTGACATTTCAAAATTTTTCTTAAGACTGGATTTCACATGGGTTATAAGTTTAGGGTCACTACTAGTAAGGATAAGATCATCAACATAAAGAACAAGTATGATGAGATGGTTTCGTACTTTCTTGGTATAGACATTGGGGTCAAAATGGCATCTAGAAAAACCAGTGTCAAGAAGAAAGCTATCCATTTTGGCATACCAAGCTCTAGGAGCTTGCTTAAGGCCATATAAGGATTTCTTAAGGAGACAGACAAGGATAGAGTTATCCTAAACATATCTAGGAGGTTTTTCCATGTAAATTTCCTCCTGTAAATCACCATGTAAAAGGGCATACTTGACATCCATTTGATGGACTTCCCAGTTACGTAAGGATGCAAGGGAAAGAACAAGGTGGATGGAATTCTTTTTTACGACAGGAGCAAAGGTTTCATTATAGTCAATCCCTTCAACTTGGGAAAAACATTTGGAAAATAACCTTTCCTTAATTCTTTCAACACTTCCATCTAATGCATACTTAGTTCTATAGGCCCATTTACATCTGACAAGTTTTCTTCCTTTTCGAAGAGTAACAAGATCCCAAGTATCGTTCGCCATTAAGTAATGATATTCTTCATCCATAGTTGCATCCCAATCTGGATTTCTTAAAGCTTCTACAAAAGTTTCTGGATCTTGATTCTCATAAACTTGATCCAAAAGAGAAGAGGCTTGCTAAAAATAAGAACATGTTCGACGTTGATCTCTAGGATCACCGATAAGATCACCAGCTGCTTCACATGTTGAACGGACCCATCATGGAAGCATTGGTGCTGGTGCAATTGGAGGAACATGAGCAGGTGGAGATGGAATTTTATCCTCACTGACATCATTAGAAACTGGATTTGGAAACCTATCAAGGAAGTTGGAAGAAGAAGAAGAAGGCACAAAAGCCGAATCAGGCTCGCAGGCCAAAGATGGCACACCCGCCAAGTTAGGATCGCATGCCAAGATATTTTCATCAAATTTAACATCTCTTCTAATGATTATATAATGAGAATGTGAATGAATAAGTCTATAACCTTTTACATCTTCTGAATATCCAAAATATATGCACTTTTCACTTTTAGGCTGCAATGCTTTCTTTTTTTTCATCCGGAATGTGAGCCCATGCTTCACAACCAAACACACAAAAGTGACTTACATCTGATTTAATTTTACTCCATGCTTCTTCTAGTGTTATACCTTGTAAAAATTTAGTGGGTGTGCGATTAACTATGTAATTTGCACAATTTATGGCCTCATCCCAATATTGAATACTTAGTCCCTTATATTGGATCATACAATTAGCCATTTATTTTAAAGTGCGGTTCTTCTGTTCAGCTACACCATTTTGTTGTGTTGTATATGGAATAGTGTGATGTTGTTGGATTCCTTGTTCAGTGCAGAAAGTAGTGAACTTGTTGTTAACATATTCTCCTCCATTGTTAGATCGTAACTTAATAATTTGATGACCAAATTGTTTTTCAACAAGGGCCTTGTATGCCAATAACATGCTAAATACTTCGCTCTTAATTTTTAGGAAGTAAACCCAAGTGTGTCTACAGTAGTAATCAATGAAAGTTAATAAATATTTGAAACTAGAAAATGAAGTAGATGGAAGAGGACCACACAAGTCACTATGCACAAGCTCCAAGGGAACTAAGGCATGCCAAGAGGCACGTTTGTCAAAACTGTCCCAATGATGTCTTTCGAGTACACAACCGGAACAAACACCATACTTGCAAGATACCATTGGAAGACCAGTCACCATATTGTCTTTACATAGTTGTTGCAATGAGCAGTAATTGCTCATGCCAAAGTTTGCTCAAGTTATCACTACGAGCAACAAAAACTGAAGGAAAATGTGATGACCCAAAGTTGTTAAATTTGTACAACCTGGTAATATCATCAACAGTTCCAGTAGCAAGGAAATTTTAAGTATTTTTAAAATCCTTGATTACAACTTGGTGAGGTGTAAATGCCATAGTTTTACCTTCACCTGAATGAGTAATTTGATAGACTGATAACAAATTGCAAGAAATTTTTGGAACACATAGTACATCACTAGAATGACCATTTTCTACTGGAACTGTTCTAGATCCTACAACACTTAGAGATCTATCATCACCAACAAATATTTGTTTGGTGTTACATTCATGCATATTAGAAAAGATTACTCGATCCTTAGCGATATGATAAAATGATCCAAAATCAATGAGCCATTCATTTGAAGTAGAAGAAGAAGATGCAGTATAAGAGTAACCAGAAGCACAAAGTGCATGTCTATGAGAGGTAGATACTGAAGATGAATCTAGGCTGACGTGGTGCTTCTTTATTGATGCTTCCAAGGCTACCATCTTCTTGAAACACTTAGATTCATCATGATTATCTTTCCCACAAAAATTGCAATGACGCTTAGTCTTCTTTCCTTTTGTCTTGGATCCTTTGTCATTTTTTAAAGAAGGAGCTGACTGAGAGGGTTTGGGACCCTTTTTTGGCTTATTATTGCAAAAAATTTGTTTCTTGGGAGGCTTGGACTTTTATTTCTGTTGGGACAATAAGGCTTTCCCAAATGTATCTGCATTGTTAATTATTCCAAGATGAATGAGCTTATCTTGCTCTTTAATTAAGGAATCACAAAAGGATTCAAATCTAGGATCTTGATAGCTGGCTGCAATAAAGAATTCTTTCATGGAGTAGAATGTAGATAAAAAAATAGAATATGTAGGTCCAAGTTTGGAAAGAATATGATAAATACATTGTTTGTCTTCTTTCTTAATCTTGCATTCTGCATATAAGAGTCTAAGAGTTTTATACTTAGATAAATAATCTTGAATGCATGAAAAATCATTTGGATTCAAGGAAATCAACTCATTCTCAAGTTGATGACCCAAAATTTCATTGTGTTTACCAAACACAGATTCCAACATTTCCCAAGCTATATCAGGTTCATCGATTCTAGATATGTGGAATCGCAAATCACTAGAGATTGACATCCCAATAAATCCATGAGCTTCATCACATCTATTTTCCCATTTAATTTTCTTATCATCATCAACGGGTTTTGTTTCTTTCCTCGAGGTTATTCTGAAGAGTCCCCTACTTCACAGAACATCCTCCATATGAGATTTCCATGATAAATAGTTAGAACTTGTAAGTATAATATCACAAGGGGCATACATACTATAAAATAATGGCTTAAAGAATAGAAACTAACTATGGATGCAAAGAGCTCGAAAAAATATGCGGTTTTAAAAAAAACGGCACTAAAAACTGATTCTGGATGATGAAGTTATGCTGGATCAAAGAAAATGTTGAAGATGTCCCCAATATTGATGTGGCAGATATTAACTTGACCAACTAAAAAAAAAGAACCCCCCTCTTCCCAAGATCAACCTTTGACAATCACTTTATAAGAAAGTTGCTTTGAAGTGAATCACTTTTGTAGAATAAGTGAGGTTCACTTTTAGAATAATGTTACTTTAAATAGTGCGGAAATAAATTAAAAGACTTAAGTGACTCACTTTTTTATTGTATTCTATTTAAGTGATATGCACTTTTACAATAAAGTAACATGAAAATAGAAATCGCATGCACTAAAAATTAGCTTGATAAGACTTGAATTCAAGACTTATTAAGGATTAAAGCAACTTTGGATCAGGTGAGCTAAGTTTTAAGGGTATGTAAAAGTATGGAAAGAGGAAGGGGGATTTTTTTAACTCTTTTCTCTTGTTCTCTGTGCTTGCCTTTTTTTTGCAAATCACAAAAAGAAACGAAAAACAAAAACAAAACTTTTTTTTCCCCACACAATGGGGTTAGATCTTGGTTAGCTTACCCGAAAAGTCTGTGTTTTCAAGTTTTCTCCTTGTTTCTGATTTGCCGTGATTGCAAAAGGTGCACAACAAAGAGCATACATAGCCAAGAAGACAAGAAAAAGATTTCCCTTTCTATTTCTGATTCACCGCGATCGCACAAGGTGCACAGAAAAGAGCATACGCAGCCAGGGAAGGAAACAGTCCAAGACTAAAAAGGTAAAGATCTAATAATAAAACTGATAAAATATGAGAGATTTAAAAAAAATAAAACAAATCCGTCACTGTAACATTATACTTTCAGATTTGCCGAAATGGGTGTTTCTGGAACAAACGGAAATGGTTTTCACTGAAACAAAAACTATTTCCTAATGGAAACGGTGCTTCGGACACAATGAAACTACTCCTCTAGGCCAAAAATGTACAAAAAATACAGAATCAGAAACCCTTTCAAAGTTTCAACAACACCGGTTTCAGATCTTGATCAAAACCAAAAACAGCTCTTCATAAACGCTTTGATACCATGTTCAGGTACATAGGGTACTCCCAAAAGACTTAACACCTTGCGAAACCACTTCACACAAATAGATCACAGATCAACACTCTGATGTTTGTCATGTGGTTAAAACCCTCGAGAGGGAAACAGTCCACGACCCCAGCCAAATAGCTACTTGGAGCAATTTATTATGCAAAAGAAAGAAAGTTACATGAGCTTCTCTTAATCGATCAACTAGCCAAGGGCCCTCTATGCTCTTTAAATAGAGATCATAGACTGATTGAGTGGTAAGCCATGGATCAATGGTAGGTATGATCTAAGAGAAGTTGAACCATCGGATCACTCTATGTCTAGAACATATCGTGACCTTCGAATTAGAATATTTACAAATGCATACTAATGCATACTAAAGAAACTCACTTTTACCTAACGGATATATATTACACAAGTTGATCTTAGCTAACTCCTAAGTGTCTAAATATCCTAACACTTGGATGCTTTATACTCTGTGTTGTGTCTTGTCGTGTCAATTTGTCACTCTTCTTTTGTGAATCTAGTGGACTCTTTGGGTTCAATAGTTTCTCCAAGTGAGGTTTTTTCCAAGTCTTGTCCCCTTTGGATGAAGTAGGTCACTTTAGGTCCTTTATGCCTCATTTCATTTTTTATATGATTTGATTATTTGAACTTTTTCAAACCTTGCATTTAGTTGCATTATAGTTTTTGAATTACTTGAAAAGAGAAGAGAAACATTTTATAATTTTGCATTTAGTTGTCTCTTTTCAGTAGTTTTCAAATAAAAATTATAAAATTATAGAAAAAGAAGTCTTAGTTTTCTTGCACTTAGTTATAAATTCATTAGCTTCTATTTATAAAAATAAAAGAAATTTGGTTTAAGTAGTCACAATTTAATTTGATATTTTCTTTATACATCATTTTCCTTTTTCTTATCAAGTCTATAACACCACATTAGTTTCACACAATTTTCCTTTGACTAAAAACAACCTTTTAAAATGAACGATATAATTAAAAAATTATTAGTAAGTTTTATTTTTTAGGCTCCTACACCAACTAGCTTAGGCTAGACTTCTGGATTAGGGATTTTCAACTCTCCACAAGTATTTGATTTCAGACGTAGTTGGTGAATCAATAGGTAAATCCTCTTCTATATTGATTGTATTTGGGAATCTCCTTTCAAACGGGAGCTAAGAACGAGGCCACATGGAGGCTTGGACTGAGGAGATAACCCTCTAATTCCTTATCAAAGCATAGACCAATATTTTTGTGCATTTTGGGACTTCTGTCAATACCACCTCTTGGGCCCTGTGCAGTGCCAGTGTTGATAGGGTTTCAATCCCTACTACCCTTCCCATGTGTATGAATCAGGATTACAACTGTCCCCCCAAATTGTCATTATACTTGCGGTAGCCTTTAGTCTCTTTGACATCTAGGGTTCATACAAAGGTACACCAAAAGGCTATTTCTGGTTAACCTTGGATGGGCTTGGAAGGTAACTCCAGTAGAAGGTGTGGGAGGGTGGTTGGGTGATTCCTCTGCTTGTGCCTAAGAACATCTATAGAGATGCCAAGTAACTATCCCTCAACTTTATTTTGGAAATCATATCTTATACCCTTTGTGTTTGCTTTGGCTTTAGGAAATTTTGTAGTGATTTTTGTGTGGCTTGTTTTTGTTTAGTCAACCTTAGTTTTTGTGAAGAGTCAATTTTTAACCATGGAGGACCAACCTCTCAAAAGGTCAAGAAGGTTTCAAAACCTTCCTCCAGCTACTACAGTGGAGCCTTCACCACCCCCTCAAAGGTAGAAATGTGATACATATGGTTCTTTTGAACCGGTAGGAGGCAATGAAGTTCCAAGTGAACCAGAACTTAGAGCAAACCAGGTTGATACAACCACAATAGAGATAGAAGAATTGCAGTCTGACGAGTTTGCAAGAAAATTTAATTCACCTATTACTGACTTAAATGATCTGGTGATTATCCAGGTTCTTCCATTTGATTCACCTATGATTAGTGTTCCTATGAGTAGACTGATGGATAGATCAAGAGAGGGTCCATCTACCCCCATTTCATCTATTTTGGTTGACGGAGTGCCACCTCCCTTAGTTGGTACTCCTAGAACAAATATACATGCTACCCCTTTAACTCCAAGTATTCGGATGGTTCAACCACCAACTTCCATGAATGTAGTAGGCCCTTCTAGTGGGGTGGTCACTGGTATTCCTAGTGCACCTTTTGCTTTCCCCTATTTTGCACACACTGCTTAGAGTGGTCCTGCTGGATCCTCTTCATTTGTCCAGGATTTCCTGTGGAATGGGGGGCATATTCCCCCATCCACTCCTTATGTAGGACCTATTATAATTTGAATGCCATTTAGATATTCAGGCAGAGATTTCTGATTATGTTGCAGCAGTTGAATGGAGAATGAAAATACAAATTCAACAATACAAACCACATATGAAATGGATAAGTATTGCTCAGGAATTTACAGTATATTCATCATAATAATATTTGGTGTGCAATAGATTACAAATAGGTATAATTCAAATGCATGAGTAATGAATTTGAATCCTCCAAGTGGATAGGACTATATATAACTAAATCTCTAACTCAAGGTCTCCCAATCAATATAGGAGTCAAAATAGACAACCCCTTGATGACCAATAACTACAACATGCAGTAACAACTAGTTAACTCAATGCAACTGAGTGTGAGGTAGGTAGGAAAAGCACTCCTACCCACACAACCATGCATTATCCATGCATTAGTAGTGCTATCAAAACTAACTATGAAGTAACTGATTGTAATTGAGGGATAACTAAGAATAACTAGTGATAACACCAACTGACTAAATTAGGTTGGTGTCGGGACTCCCAGTGGCTCCTAAAATGTAGGGATTGGTATAGGAGGTGCCCCTACTGATGCATGCACATGCAGTAAGTGGCAATTAACCTCTATCATTTTCCCACATACTTCAATGAATGGTACATGTGGCCCCATTGGGCCATGTGGACCCAATTGCACTAGTGGACCCATTTAATTAATTTAAGGTTCCTAAGTTAGGAAATAATTAATCTATTAGACATTTGACCAAGGGAAGATTAATAATCCTAATAGGACCTACACCTGCATATGTGGGGATGCAGTTTGGAAATACTAACTCTTACTGTCATGTTTTCCAAACTATGGTTTCATCCCATTTCACGAGCTCTCCTTTCTCACTTTTTAGCAGAGGGATACTTGCTCCCATTTTCCAAACTCCATTCTCAACTAGAGCATCTCAAACCACATACACTACACCGCACGCAAATAATCCACTGGCTTATGGGTGGAATCCATTTCAAATTAGTCCAACTACTTCACAAATGACATCTAAGGGCAACCCCACCTTTACATTTGGGAGCTAGGGGGAAATTCATTCTACCTCCCAAACTCATACGTTTCAAGCTCTGGTTAGACCCAAACTTTCATTCTTCACAACTTTAAACTTGCCATATTTTTCCAAGTTAATGAATGACCTAGTGAAACATGATGCCACTTGGCCACCTATCCCTACCAAACTACCCTCGGATATTCCAAAATTCAAGGGCAAGGTTGGTGAGGACCCAGGTGCCCATATCACCACCCTTCACTTGTGGTGCTCTTCCAACTCGCTAAACGATGACACCATTTGGTTGAGGTTGTTCCAAAGAACTCTGACTAGTGCCGCAGCAAAGTGGTATATTGAATTGCCCTCTATTGCATTTGACATTTTTTGGGACTTATCCAATGTGTTCCTTAACCACTTCCAAATTCCTATCCAGTATGATGTCGGTACAGATTTGTTGTCCACCTTTTGGTAGGACAAAGCCACTCACATTTTGGATCATATGCAAGAGTGGCGAAGGCAGAAGAGGCTCATCAAAGCTACAATCCCTCCCGAGTTTTTGTTAGAGTGGTTCCTTAATTCTTTATTGCCATATATATCTAAGGATTTATCCACCTTGGGAGTAATTAATGAGGAAGAGGCCATCCCCAGGGCCCAGCAGCTAGATTTGATATACTCTTAGTCTGGGATACTATATTAAATCATACCTAAGGCACCTCGGCCTATGCATAATGTCAAGAAAGCTAAGCCTCGACCCCATGCCCATGGTGCGGTTGGTTCATTTAAATCTCCCACTGTAGAGTCTTTGGTTAAACAAATCCATGAGTTGTCTTTCAAATAGTCTACATTAGAGGAATCAAAAGTTTCCCTCTCACTCCAAAATGAAAATATTTTTTCCCAATCCTCCCAAAAGGGAAATCAATAGTCTGGTGGGAAAAAGAAAAAGGGAAAGAAAGGCGATGGAAACCAAAACAATCCTAGACCCACAAATAATGCTGATGGGGGGGGGGGGGGAAGAGAAGAAGAAGGTAAAATTTCCCTATGATTTGTGCTAGGAAGATCACCTGACCCATCAATTCCCTCTCATTGATCAAGCTTAGAAGCTGCTTAAGAATCAACAACCAGTTTTCCTAAAGGATCCATTTCCCCAAGGATAGAATGCAACTTCAGTTTCTAATGTAGTTGGGGTAACTGCTAGTACCCCTGACCAAAATTATGTCAACATGGTGCGATCTGAGAGATTACTCTAGACTAGAAATAAGAACTATGAGATGAAGGCTCTGGAGAAGGGTAGGTATATAGGTGAAACTTCTAACCATCTCACGATCGAGAAGCCTGCTGATCCAATTCCCAAGATACCAAAAGGTGCCTTTAAGAAAGAATTGCATAATGTCAATGCGAGAGATGCAACTAATTACTCTGTAGTTGAATATTTGGCCCAAACCCCATGTGTTATGTCAGCATTGGAGGTGCTACAGAGTTGTCCCACCCAGCGAGATGCACTCTTAGCATCTTTAGGTAGTATGGATTCATCGAGCCTTATCATGAAATTTAATTTTTCTGATGTTAATATTCGCCTGTCGTATCATGTGGCTTTGTCAATTGACATCATCCATGGTGGAAAGACCATTGGAAGGAAATTTGTTAACGAAGGTGCTTCCACATGTGTCATCTATTTATCTTGTTGGAAGGCTCTTGGATCCTCAGAGCTAGTTCCATCGAGCACCTTACTTACTGCTTCCAATGGAAGGTCATTTCATCCAGATGGTATCACCAGCTTTTGAATTTAAGCTGGTAGGGAAGGCAGTATCTATTGAAGTGGAGGTTATTGATGCTTCATTGAATTATAACTTTCTTGCTTCTCATTTGTTCTTCGAGTGGTAGTGTTTCCACAAAAAGGGAAGTTGGTGACTGTTGACCAACTCAGTTTCACTTAGAAGGGCCATATGGAAACTAATTATTCCACCGTACCATAGTTTGATCTGGTTAAACCAGCTAATGAGAGCTTGGGAGTTGGTATGTAATCATCGTTAATGGGCACTTTTGATATCCCAACCCCAATACACTACTTAGGTTCTACTAGTGTAGGGAATTCTATCGCTACGGTTGTTGATAGAATGGATCATTGGGTTATGAACCTAAAGTTCCCTTTTCGGCAGTGGAAGTAGCTTATCATGATATTGTTAACACCACTATTGATCCTATTCTAATTCCTCCTACAGTCTCAGAGGACTCAGAGGAAGCCTATCTTCCTGCTTGGGCAGAGAACTCTTTGTATACTGATGATTGCTCAGACATGGTTTTGCCTTCAGATGAAGCCATTTTGGAAGCTATGAGCGGGCGAGATAAGATCTGCAAACATATTCACCATAGATCCTACTTTATTCTAGAGCTAAGCAGGATTGAAAATCAAGAGTTCCATGTGAGACTGGCGGGTGATGCTGATATACCGATCAATTCCTTACCAAGGGAGGGAATATTTGTTGAGGGGAATATGGCAAATATTTCTATTACTATCCCTATCAACATCTCTGCAAATCTAAATGTCATGGAAAATGTATATATTGGTGTAAATTGCTCTCCGGAGGATATTTGTATCTATATGGCCTTATTTAAGGAGTTTCATGACATGTTTTTCTGGTCATATGAGGAGATGCTAGGCATAGATCCATCAATAGTCGAACATGAAATATGAACCTATCCTGATGCCAAATCGGTTCGACAAAAACTTAGACCTGTCAACCCACATAAAGCGACAGTCGTTAAGGATGAAGTGGAAAAGCTATTGTAAGTTGGTTTCATCTATCCAATCGCTTTGACAGAGTGGGTAAACAATATTGTTCCCATTAATAAAAACCAAGGGATGAAACCTGTATATACAGACTTTCATGATTTAAACAAATCTTGTCCCAAGGACAACTACATCACACCATTCATAGATCAAATCATTGATGCTTGTGCAAAGAGTAAGATTTTTTCGTTTATGGATGGTTTTTCTGCGTGTAATCAAATTCAAGTCAAGCCTGAAGACCAACATAAAACAACTTTCATTTGTCTTTGGGGTACATTTGCATATAAGAAAAATCCCTTTGGATTGAAAAATACAGGGGCTACCTTTCAGCGGGCAATGAATTTTTCCTTCCATGACATCAAGACTATTGTCGAGCCATACCTAGATGACATCCCTGCTCATTCTCATAACAGGATCGATCATCTAGATCACTTGCGCTTAATTTTTGAATGATGCAGGAATTATAAAATATGCTTGAATCCCCACAAGTATGTTTTCTGTGTCGAGTCAGGTCGGCTTCTCAGGTTCATAGTTTCTAACAAAAGTATTCAGGTGGATCCTTTGAAAGTTGAGGCCATTGTAAATCTGTCTCCTCCTTGTTCTATCAGGAAACTTTAGAGCTTTCAATAAAATTCTAACTTCCTTCGACTTTTATCATGAATTATGCAAATATCACCAAAGGTTTCATGCTCCTAATGAAGCAGGACACCCCATTTGTATGGGATGAAACTGCACAACTTGCTTCCATGACATTAAATAAAGCTTTGTTGTAGGATCCTTTCTTACGTCTGCTGGATTACTCTCACGATTTTATATTGTATCTAGACGCGTCTGAGTCGACCATTGGGGTAGTGCTATTTCAGGAAGATGATGAGCTCCAAGAGCATGTCATCTATTACCTTAGCCGTACTTTAGCTAGCCCTGAAATTCAGTACTCCCACGTTGAAAAGTTGGCTTTAGCAACTATTTATGTTGTGCATAGGTTATGTCACTACATATTACTAAGGACTATGATAGTAGTGATAGGTATCAATCCATTTCAATATGTTTTGTCCGGACGCATAGTCGGGGGAAAATTCAACAAATGGATAGTCATTCTCCATGATTTTGACTTGGATTTTCAATCTACCAAATCAAAAAAATCCTTAGTTTTTGCAGAGCTTATTGAAAAATTTATAGTGGAAGAATATGTAGCAGTTGAAGAAGAATAATTCCCATATGAGTACAATTTTTTGATTTCCACCTATGATACTTGGTACGGAGATATACTTATCTATCTCTAGACTCTTGAGTGTCCTGTGACCTTTTCACAGGAAGAGAGACGCAAACGTACATGAGAAAAACTACCTGTTGCAGATGCGACTGTTCTCCCCAAAGTTTTTAAATTTTGGGTCTCTCCTAATCATTTAGAATTGTGTTGATTTCGTTTGATCCATAAATGTTTGGTCTTGTTTTGACTTTGGTTGATTCTGAAGATGAATTTGCGACTTGTTTTTAGAGAATGCTTGTGTTAAGATTTTGTTGTGGGTCGCGGGCTTGAATTTGGATTGCTAGCGTGAAAATCGTCAAATCAATTGCCCTTTGAACAAACCATTGTCTCTGAGGTGAAACAGTTTGACCTTTGCTGATTTTGATTTTTCTAAACACGTAAGTTTTCTTCTGATCGGGCGTCATTTTTATGTTAAAGCGGCAGCTGATAGCCTTTTCCCGTGCACCGTTGCGGCTCTCAATACAATTTTCCATCCGAAGTGAGAATTTCCCCGACTATCGATGTGCATTAACTTTTCCGTCACATGTCCGAATCCTTCTCTCTTCCGCCATTGCGGTTGGGAAATCCCTTTACCTTCCGATGTCCAAACCTGGCTGATTTCTGATCTAAATTTTTCCTGCCCACGTCACGTGTCTTCAGCCTTCCCTTCTGCTGTTGCGGCTCTCAAAGTCATTGAGCTTCCGAAAGGGAAAGCCATCCGAATTTCGATCTAAAGTTTTCCCGCCCGCGTCATCGAGTGCTTGTAGCCTTTCCTCTTCCACCGTTGCGGCTGGGTGAATCCTTTGACTTCCGACGTCAGTATCCTTCCGACTTCCATTGGGGTGCAATGGGCCGTTTTCCTGTGGAATAGTCGCTCAATCGGTAGAATCTGATGCTGTGTTTTGAAACGCCCTTCCAATGAATGATGCTTGTCGATTGGTTGCAGGTTGGTTCCGGAGATCGGTCAAACTACCGTGGCATGGAGAAAGATGGACAGTGTGGTAGAAGCAAGGCCGAACTAGCCGGATCGCAGGAAAATGACAAAAAATGAATGGTGATAGAGGAGCAGCTCTAAGAATTCTGACATTTATTCAGCCAATCACGAGCATGTGAGATAGAGGAATATGAAGTGTTGAGAAACTGAAGAGTCAGGCGTTTGGGAGGCATCCCAAGCGGTCTGCAGTTATAGTTTAAATATTTGAAAGTAGAACTGAGAATAGGACTTTTTCCCTCGAAAAATTTGTAAAATTTTTTTTCTTGTAAGAGGAACTATTTTGTTTTACAAACAGAAATTGCAATTTTCGGCCTACTAGAGAAAGCGATATGTGGAATGTATTGATGTGATTAAATGAACAATGTTGAAGGGGAACTATTTCGTTTTCAGCTGTTTTTCATTAACTGTGAGAGTGTTTGACTTCCTGAACCTATGTTCTTGTTGAATGTTCTTCAGTATATTTTGTGATGTTTTCCACTATGAGTAATAAGTATTGTTCATAAAACGATTGGCTATTTGGTTGTTTAAATATCTTTAATTGTTCAAGCGTCTTGAAAGAAGTGTCAGCTATCTGTAACTCTTCATAATGCTTGTACAAAATGTATTACAAACCAATAAATGATAATTCTGCTCCCTAGGGATAGTTTAGGTAGTTAGTTATTTTCTTGTTGAATGTGATTTGGATGCTTGTGAGCCTTAAGACGAGAGGTAAGAACCTGCGCATCACATTGTGACTGCTCCTTGCATTTTTATCGCCCTGCATTGTTAATTAGGCACGTGCATTTCATAGTTAAAAAAAAAAAACACAGTGGACCGAGCCACAACCGGTAAAACCTTTGTTTTGTTACTTGACCTATGGTAGTCGGACCGCAAACTAGATGGATTCCCTACACCAAACAGTCAACGGGCTAGTTGGGAACGTTGATTGGCGAGAATCCCTTACTGTTGCTGCCTACAATTTTTAGGGCCTCAACAGTTTTGGCACGAGAAGGAGGGCCGCTAGTGCATGGCTGGCCTAGGAAACCCATTTCCCCGAGACTTTTCCACTGGTAACAGTTCTAGAAAGCAGTAGGTTTTATAATCCAATTCCAGAAGAAAGAGAACATCTATATTCTATTGATAATGAGATTGTTAATGATCTGAGAAGACACACTAGAGCATATGTAAAGAAGATTGGAGGATTTACAATCATCCCTGAACTACCCAGAAGAGAGTATAAAAGGAAAGATCGCTCTGTAGCAGAAGACTCAGTGTTGGTTGGAGACTGGGAAGAGATTTTAGAAACAGCCTTACAGGAAGCTGTACTACCTTTGAACCAAGAAGGACCAGATACCCCTCAAAGTTCTCCTACTTGCACTCCAGTCGGTTCACCTCCTCACTCCCCACCCAGACTTATGGCAGGAGTAAATACTAATCCGCCACCTAACCTACCAAATCCACCACCTGCATGGAGAGCCAGATCACCATTAAACCTTACACCTCCTTTACATGACCTACCTCAAGCCTTTGACAAGATGTTGCCCAAGTTTGATCCCAATGAAAAAATACTAGTCGATGATCACCTACAAAGCTTTTACTTGGCAATTGAGGGATTATGGGCCGGGGAACATGAAGACGTGGTATGCAGACTGTTCCCGCATACCCTTAAAGGAGTTGTAGCATCATGGTACTTTGGATTTCCTGCTAACTCTATCCCTGATTGGGATACCTTCGAAAGAATCTTCAGAAGTAAGTATGCAACTCAGAAAACTCACGCAGCTCTCATGAAAGGGCTGTGCGTGTTGAAGAAAGAAAGAAAAGAAAAGGTGCATGGTTTCACACAAAGGTTTGCAACATATCTCAAGAACTTCTCTGAAACAGATAAGCCTTCGGACAAGGTACTGATTGAGTACTATACTTCAGCTTTAGGCCCTGATTTGGCCATGTTTTCCAAAGGTAGGGCCAAGCCTACTTTGACAGAAACATATGAAGAAGTAGAAGTGGTGGAAGCTGAGAGAGAGAGCATTCAAGACTATCCAGAACAGTCTGGAGAGAAAGGCACAGGAAGAAAAGCCTTATTGTTTACTAAGCCTAAGGAAGAAAAGTCTCTAGATCTGGAAAATATGGCCAAAATGATGCAGAAGATTTCCAATAAAATCATAGATATGGAGAAGGAAAAGGAAGCACAAAAGTTTTATAATCCATATTATAAGAAAAGAGAGGACAACCACTTGCCCCAACCTCCTCCCCACAATACGGCCTCTATGAATTTAACAGAGGTGGGCTTGGACAATTTTTGCACGTTTCACCAACATCCACACTCTGAGAAGAATTGTCCGCAGTGGATAAATTCGATGACGTTGGTCATGAATCAGCTGTTAGATTCTAGATTGACAGAAGAGGGAAATGAAGAAAGAAAAGAAAATTCTGCCTCTACGTCTACTAAAGAACAGGAAGAGGAAACCATGGCTTTATGTAATTCTGTCTCACTATTTGATGCTGAAGAAGAAATGACTCAGGGGTGCAAAGATGTTATGGAAACCAACGTAGCCACGAGGAGCCAAGGGACGGTTAAGGAAGACAGTCTTATACTCCCAAAGATTAAGAGGCTGCAGAGAAATGTTAAGGAGAAATTTCAAGACAAATATTTGGCTGATAAAATTCCAGATTTCACTATCACTAGCCAAGATCCTAGGCAGAGTGATGCGCAGGCCAAGCCCAGTGACGAAAATGCTGGAAAAACCCATCCCATTGAGTAGCCGATGGGTTATGACATTGTGGAGGATTTAAAGAAGATAAAAGCGACTGTGTCCCTATTCGAAATGTGTAAAGTGTCGTAGCAAAAGGAAAGACTGTTGAAAGCACTGGAAGCATCAGATGGGGAGCTACCCGCTAACAATCAACCTCAAGAAGAAGAAGAAATTGGGGAAACGAGTGTAGGAGGTAAGTCTAAAAGCAAACATCCACCTTTCCTCCTCACATTTGAAATTTTCAATCATAATGTACATAACTTCTTGGTGGACTCAGGGGCATCGGTAAATGTTATGCCCATATCAGTTTGTAAAAAGATCAATGGGCAGCCTAAAACATGCACGTGGAGAGTGGTTCAACTGGACAGGACAAATGTAAAGGTAATTGGTGAGCTGGAAGATGTCCTACTCCATCTGGCATCTAATGAAAAAGTATGCCAAATTAACATCATGGTGGCTGATATACCAGATGCTTACAGTCTCGTCCTGAGCAGAGATTGGTCGACCAAATTAAATGGATATTTTGCCTCAGATTGGTCGCATCTGGGGTTTCCATACAAAGGAAGTCTGAACCAGATCAAGATTTTAAGAGAGCCTCACATGAAGTACAATGTTACTTAGCTGGAGGAGAAGAATGTACCAGTGGATTCTGTATTGGGAAACTATTTTATTGAGTTGGAACCAGGTAATTACCAAGAAAAAGAAGCCAGCAGCACATCTGATACCCAGCCTGATCTCCTTCGATTCTCACAGGATGATGAGATTGATTGTAAAATAGTAGACTTAGCAGTAGGAGTAGATTCATTTTCAGTAGTTAATGATTTTTGGACTTTATTTTTCGATGGCTCTAAGACATTAGAAGGATCAAGGGCTGGCTGTGTCCTGATTGACCAACAGAAGAATAAACATTTCCTTTCATTTAGATTAGAGTTTGAGTGTACTAATAATACAGCTGAGTACGAAGCACTGGTGTAGGGACTAAAGAAGGCAATTGAATTAAAGGTAAGTAATCTAAAAGTTTTTGGGGATTCTAAAATTATTGTGAAACAAATCCGGAATCAGATACATTGTATTTCTCCTCACTTAAAGGCTTACCAGAATGAGGTATGGGATTTGCTGAAATATTTTAATGCATTTAACATTATTTCAATTCCAAGAATTAAAAACGCAGCTGCTGATCTGTTAGCCACATCAGCCACTAGACTTGTACCCACTAATAATCGATGTTCTATCGAACTACTTTTTAGGCCCTCTGTACCTAACATGATTACGAACCTACGAGTGTTCGATGATGACCAGCAGATCATAGAATGTTTAACGAACGATGAGGTGTTTAAAGGAGCGATCATAGACGATGAAGAGCATCAGGCTGAGATGAAATACGATAATTTCATTCCTAAAGGAGTCAGAAGATTGGAAAAAATGTTTGATTTAAATGAAAAATTCAGAAGACCACCCAACGTAAAGACCCATAGCTCATCTCTGCAATTTGAGTTGATTAATTTAGGGACTGAAACGAATCCCAAATTTTTGAATCTTGGAAAAGGTTGTTCACCAATGGAAAGAGACAAGTTTGTCAGTCTGTTCAAACAATATAAAGATGTTTTCGCGTGGACATATGAAGACTTGAAAACATACGATACTAGTATCATCAAACATGTCATCCCCATTAGAGCGGGCGTCAAGCCATATCAGCAGCCGTTGAGAAAAATGCATCCAAAGTTGGAACCGCTGATTCAGAGTGAAGTGAAGAAATTATTGGATGCTAGAATCATTTTCAAAGTCAGACACTCTGAATGGGTGTCAAAGTTGGTACCTGTAAGAAAAAAGTCTGGAGAAATCAGACTCTGTGTGGATTTCAGAAATCTAAACCGCGCCTCTGATAAAGATAACTACCCTGTACCGCCCATGGAGCAATTGCTGCAAATGGTCTCTGGTTCTGAATTGTTTTCATTATTAGATGGTTTCTTTGGCTACAATCAAGTGTTAGTAGCCGAAGAGGACAGATTAAAGACAACGTTCAGGACCAAGTGGGGAACCTTCGCCTATAGGAGAATGCCTTTTGGGCTGATAAATGCTGGAGCAACATTTCAGAGGGCTATGGACATAGCTTTCCGCGGATTGATTGGGCGAAGTGCTGTATTATACCTTGATGACATTACCATATTCTCAAAGAAAAGAGGAGAGCACGCATTTCACTTAAAGCAAATTTTTGAACAATGTCGTAAGTATGGCATTTCACTCAATCCTAAGAAGTGTGTATTCGCTGTCACGGAAGGAAATTTGTTGGGACACATAGTTTCAAAACAAGGGATCTCCATTGATCCAGAAAGAATTAAGGCTATCGAACAAATCCCCTTTCCCCATAATAAAAAGGGGATGCAATCATTCATGGGAACCATTAATTTCATACGCAGGTTTGTGCCTGATTTCGCTCAGACTGTGAAGCCGCTGCAGCAGATGGTCAAGCAGAATGCTCAATTCAAATGGACCGAAATTGAGAAGAATGCTTTCAGCAAAATTAAAACTACTGTTGCACATGCACCCTCCTTGAAAATCCCAGACTTTGATAAATACTTTATTCTATATACTTTTGCGTCGGATGATTCACTGGCAGCCGTACTCACCCAAAAGGAAGAAGGGGGAATGAATTCCCAATCTCCTTTATGATTACTGGTCTACAAGGAGCCGAATTAAATTACCCAGCTATTGATAAACAAGCATACGCAGTATTCAAAGTGGTAAAGCAATTCAGGACTTATATATTAAAGAATCGAACCAAGGTAATAGTTCCCTACCCAGCCGTAAGATCTCTTCTTATACAGAAGGAGTTAGGAGAAAGAAGAGGCAACTGGGTAACATCTCTTCAAGAGTACGACCTTGAATTCAAGCCATCCTCTATTGTTAAAGGTCAAGGGCTGTGTAAATTGATGACTAAAAGTGGGAACAATGAAGAACAAGCTTCGGGGGATGAGGCCGAATTACATGTAATAGATGTATGTCCTTTATTTACAGCCCCCGAGTCTTGGTATAGAGACCTTGTACATTACCTTCAGGCAGGGCTGTTACCTGAACATTGGAATTCCAAGAAAAGAAGAGCGCTACATCTTAAATCAGCATCTTATCACATTGTGGAGGGGATATTGTTCAGAAAGAATTATGACAGAGTTCTTCTCCGATGCCTAGAAAAGGAATATGCGAAGAAAGTGACGACAAAATTGCATGACGGTCCTGCTGGAGGACATTATTCAGGGGATACCACAGCCCACAAAATCCTCAAGGCAGGTTACTACTGGCCTACGCTCTTTAGGGATGCACACGCACATGTCAGGAAGTGTGATATTTGCCAAAGGTGTGGTGGGAGACAGCCTAAAGCAGCAAAACCTCTAAAGCCTGTGATGATTACCGAGCCATTCGAGCAATGGGGACTGTATATTATTGGAGAAATAAAATTGAATTCCTCTTTCCAGCACAAGTACATTCTGACTGCGACTGATTAATTCACTCGCTGGGTCAAAGCTATCCCGCTACGCAAGATAAATGAAGACGAGGTCATCAGCTTCTTACAAGACCACATCATGACCAGGTTTGGAGTTCCAGTTTCGTTAGTTTTTAATAATGCTAAGTACTTTTCATCAATTAAATTGATTGCTTTTGCTCATGACAAAGGGATAAAATTGCATTATTCTGCTAATTACTATCCACAGGGAAATGGCATGTCTGAATCCTCTAACAAAAATTCGATTAGAATCTTAAAGAAGACTGTGGTAGAAAACTAGAGGAGTTGGCACTCAGCATTACCAAATGCCCTTTGGGATGATAGAGTCACCCCCAAGTCTGCGATTGGAGTGTCTCCATATACCCTTGTCTATGGAAAAGAAGCCATCCTTCCTCCCAATATCATGCTACCATCTTCCATATTAGCTCAAGAGTCTAGAGGGTCTGATGATGAAGTTTTACAGATAAGAATATATAATCTCCTAAAAGCAGAAGAGGCTAGGTCTAAAGCCAAAGAGCACTTTAAGCAACAACAAGATTCAATTAAGAGATGGTTCGATAAACATAAAGATGGAACAAAAGACTTTGAAGTAGGAGACTTAGTCCTCAAATGGGATCACCCCCATGATGAGAAAGGAAAGCATACCAAATTCCAGTAGTTGTGGGTAGGCCCTTTTCAGATTGTAGCTAAGCTTGGCCCTTCTACTTACAAGTTACAAGATCTACAGGGGTGGGAAGAGAACTTACCAGTAAATGGTTTGGTTCTCCAACCTTATTTTTCTTGATTCTATTTGAATTCTTCTATCTTGTATATAAATAATTCATCTGGTTGTCTTTTGAGTCATGTTTTGTTGATTTCAATAAAGGGAGCAAACCTGCGGTTGCATGGGGAGCGCTCGAAATTTCTGGGATTGATAAACATTTTGGTATCAGACTGTGTGTTGTTGTTTATATGAAATAATTTCTTCTAGTTTAGTAGTTTTCTTGAATAAACTCTGTGTGCATTGAAGTCCTGCTTATCCCCTGTGAAATAAACCGGATTCGAAGAGTCTGGAGTACTATGTTGAGGCTCCATCCACGTCACATTTAAAATGTCCTAAGGGGCGATAGAAAAGGATCCATGAAAAGGAGCAAGGTGAACAGTATATCAAATATAAATGATCCCATGCCAAGAAACAAATGCCAAAGGAAAATAAGAGTCAAAAAATCCTCTGAAAGCATCATACATTAAAGCAAAATGCTGAATCATAAGTACTATATTGCCGAAAGATCCTCTCTGTCCGTGAGTTGAAACTTGAAGTACACCACTCACACAAAAGGGCACTATGGGATAGAGGATCCTGAATTAAAATTCAGTAAGAAAGGCATGTAAGCAAACTCATATGAAAAGGGACAAAAGTCCAAAAGCACAAGAAAAGTGTTAAAATGGCATGGGAATGAGGAACAAACGAATATTTATGTTTACCATATGCTACAATCCTGTGATGTCCAAAGCTATTAGCCACCTGAAGACAAAGGTAATAATGAAACTCATCCTCTGGCCTCAGCATAGTTATCTGGACTTGATGATTTTGGTTTCCACTCTCCCTAATTGGACTGTCATCAATGATTAGGGGTACACACTTCTGTCATTTGAGAAATCCATATTGCTAGAAGAATTCAATATGATGCTTTTGTTGTTAAATAGTCTGCCACTCAAAGGTTAATCTCCCAGAGATCTAGGTTCACCAGGTAATCGCCAATTGTTGCAGCTGCAACTGTTCTCCCCAAAGTTTTTAAATTTTGGGCCCCTCCTAATCATTTAGAATTGCGTTGATTTCATTTGATCCGTAAATGTTTGGTCTCGTTTTGACTTTGGTTGATTCTGAAGATGAATTTGCGACTTGTTTTTAGAGAATGCTTGTGTTAATATTTTTTTGTGGGTCGCGGGCTTGAATTTGGATTGCTAGCATGAAACTCGTCAAATCAATTGCCCTTTGAACAAACCATTGTCTCTGAGGTGAAACAGTTTGACCTTTGCTGATTTTGAGTTTTTTAAACACGTAAGTTTTCTTGTGATCGGGTGTCATTTTTATGTTAAAGCGGCGGATGATAGCCTTTTCCCATCTGCCATTGCGGCTCTCAATCCGATTTGCCATCTGAAGTGAGAATTGCCCCGTCTGTCGATGTGCGTTAACTTTTCTGTCACATGTCTGAAGCCTTCTCTCTTCCACCCTTGCAGCCGGGAAAGCCCTTTACCTTCCAATGTCCAAACCTGGACGATTTTCAATCTAAAGTTTTCCCTCCTGCGTCGCGTGTCTTCAGCCTTCCCTTCCGCCGTTGCGGCTCTAAAAGTCATTGAGCTTCCGAAAGGGAAAGTCATCCGACTTTCGATCTAAAGTTTTCCCACCCGCATCATAGAGTGCTTGTAGCCTTTCCTCTTCCACCGTTGCGGCTAGGTGAAGCCTTTGACTTCCGACGTCAGTATCCTTCCGACTTCCGCTGGGGTGCAACGGGCCGTTTTCCTGTGGAATAGTCGCTCAATCGGTAGAATCTGATGTTGTGTTTTGAAACGCCCTTCCAATGAATGATGCTTGTCAATTGGTTGCAGGTTGGTTCAGGAGATTGGTCAAACTACCGTGGCATGGAGGAAGATGGACAGTGTGGTAGAAGCAAGGCCGAACTAGCCGGATCGCAGGAAAATGACAAAAAATGAATGGTGATAGAGGAGCAGCTATGAGAATTCCGGCATATATTCAGCCAATCACGAGCATGCGAGATAGAGGAATATGAAGCATTGACAAACTGAAGAGTCAGGCGTTTGGGAGGTAGCCCAAGCGGTCTGCAATTGTAGTTTAAATATTTGAAATCAAAACTGAGAATAGGACTTTTTCCCTCGAAAAATTTGTAAAAAAATTTTGCTTGTAAGAGGAACCATTTCGTTTTACAAACAGAAATTGCAATTTTTGGCTTGCTGGAGAAAGCGAGATGTGGAATGTATCGACATGATTAAATGAACAATGTTGAAGGGGAACTATTTCGTTTTCAGCTGTGTTTCATTAACTATGAGAGTGTTTGACTTCCTGAACCTATGTTCTTGTTGAATGTTCTTCAGTATATTTTGTGATGTTTTCCACTGTGAGTAATAAGTATTGTTCATAAAACGATTGGCTATCTGGTTGTTTAAATATCTTTAATTGTTCATGCATCTTGAAAGAAGTTTCAGCTATCTGTAACTCTTCATAATGCTTGTACAAAATGTATTACTCACCAATAAATTATAATTCTGCTCCCTACGGATAGTTTAGGTAGTTAGCTATTTTCTTGTTGAATGTGATTTGGATGCTTGTGAGCCTTAAGACGAGAGGTAAGAACCTGCGCATCACATTGTGATTGCTCCTTTCATTTTTATCGCCCTGCATTGTTAATTAGGCACGTGCATTTCATAGTTTAAAAAAAAACACGGTGGACCAGGCCGCAATCGGTAAAACCTTTGTTTTGTTACTTGACCTACGGTAGCCTAACCGCAAACTAGACGGATTCCCTACACCAAACAGTCAATGGGCTAGTTGGGAACATTGATTGGGGAGAATCCCTTACTGTTGCTGCCTGCGATTTTCGGGGCCTCAACACTACCTTATCATCAAGGATACTTTATATCGTAGAGGGGTAGACTCTGTTTTACATAAGTTCCTCACCCACAAAAAGACAGAGAGTGTCCTAAACGATTCCCATAGTAGAGCATGTGGGGTCATTTATCTGGATTAGCAACAGCCCAGAATATTTTGCGTGCCGGTTATTTTTATCCCACGATCTTTAAATATTGTGTGGAAGCCATGAAGCATTGTCATCCTTGTCAGCTTTACACCAGAAATATGTGGTCACATCCTGCTCCACTATTTTTCATCATCACAGTGGGCCCCTTCACCAAGTGGGGCATAGATTATGTGACGTGCAACCCAGTCTCAGCTAGGGGGCACAAATACATCATTGTCACTATTGGTTACTTTACAAAGTGGGTAGAGGCAATGCCCATCGTCAGGGATGATAGGGAAACTGCAGGTTTTTTCGTTTTCAACCAGATTATCACTCATTTTTGTATTTCAAAAGATATTGTCACTGACCATGGCAGTCATTTCCAGAATAGCACAATGACTGAATTGGCTACTATTCTAGGGTTTAAAAAATATCACTCATCTTCTTTCTACCTGCAAGCGAATGTTCAAGTTAAGGAATTCAATAAGAACTTGAATACTATTCTTAAGCGTACTATTAACGCATCCTGATCAAATTGGCACATTATGTTGTATCCTGCACTTTGGGCATACCAAACCAATGTTAAAATTGCCATGGGATTTTAACCTTTCCAACTCGTTCACGGGGTGGAAGCAGTAACTCCAGTTGAATGTGAAATCCCTTCACTTAAAATTTCCATTCATGTGTTACCTGACATGACTGAACTGGAAGAACATTTTCTACATTTGGAACATCTAGATGAATAATGTAGAGATGTGTTGACAGCAAACGAGACTCATAAAAATAGGGTTAAAAATCAATATGATAAATCAATCAAGCCTAGGATTTTCTCTAAGGGGGAGCTTGTCTTGCTCTGGGATCAAGACAAAGAACCCCTGGGGGCAGGTCCATGTGGTTAGGACCCTGTATCGTGTCAAAATTTTTGAAGAAAGGGGCACATGAATTAACTAATTTTGAAGGGAATAAGCTGCCTGAGCCTAGAAATGGGCTCTACCTGAATAAGTACTATGCTTAGGCTTAACACTTTTCCTTGTACTTTTATTGTATATAATTTTATGTACAATAGTTAGCTGGTTTGTGTTCTTATATCATTTCTTGGTTGTTATAAATGTCTTCCAAGTGGTTCCTAGGTTTTGCAGATGGCACAAGTCGTCACACTTGAAACCTGGCTTCAGCTGCATGGGTAATTTACTCACCCTTAGGACAACTAGTTGCCTCTAGAGGCTCTTGTCTAGGTCCCGCTACCAATAATATGGCCGAATACAAGGTTGTCATTGAGGTTTATGGTATGCCTTGTCACATGGCATCACTCAGTTAGAAGTTAGACTTGACTCTCAACTATTGGTTTCCCAGCTCAATCGAGCTTATCAGGTGCGAAACCCTATCTTATTACATCAGTTTTTGCAAGTTAGATTACTTGAAAGAAATTTAGATTATATTTCATTTAATCATATTCCACGAAATCAGAATTCATTAACTGATGCATATGCGAACTATATCTTATATTGGCACTTAACACACATTTTATAATCATACATAACAGATACATTTTGAACACATGTAAATAAACCGACAATATATATA
>LPNX010812061.1:180320-192892 GCA_001517045.1 Pseudotsuga menziesii
CGGCTTCTATATAAACTAGTACATCCCTAGCTACCCTTTGCATAAGACGTATCCAGGTAGGTGGAATTCCTAAAACAAGTTCCTGCATAATGGAAAGGATATACTCAATCCATTTGGTTGGGACTCTTTGGGTAAGCCTGGCCATCTTCCCCTCAAGTACCCTCATCAAACCTTGGTCTTCCCCTACCACTGGTCGCACATACATCCTCAATTTCTCATCAGGGCGCACAAGCCCAATATCTGCATTTTAAACATTAAAATGGATTAAAAACTCTTATACATATGTATATATCTTTATGATAAAAATTGATAAAAATTTAAAAACATAAAAAAGTAAAATAACTAGCGCTCCCCATAATCCTCCTGGAGGGAGGACGAGATCATTGTCACCTCAAAATTCTAAACCAGCGAATGGAAGCTACTCTAGTGTTGGAAACTCTTGTCCCCACCACAAGTATAAATCATCATCATACACACTCTAAACTGATCCACTGTCACCCTGGCGAAGGAAAATATCTCCCCACCTGGTCAATCTAGGATGACGAGGAGAGAATGCTGGAAGTGGCACTACAGGGCTGATTGTGGACACTCTCGAAATAAAGAAGGCCGCTAATACACTTGAATATCCCAAATTCTTGTGACAACCTCTCTTACAGTCAGAGAGTGTTTTTTTCATAATCAGGATTATTCCTGAGCACCAATCAAACATATTTCCCTATAAGCACTCTACAACAATCCTCATTTGGTTCCGAGTGGCAAGATAAAGCGATGAAGATACTGCAACCTTCACTATATTACTTACCAAAACATGTAGCGGGAATTTAGTAATATGCACAGTAGGGATGCATGATCCTTTTTTCTAACTCCTAGGCATGCAGTAGGTGTCCACATAATCTTAGACACTCATGGGGTCACCGCACCTGCCAGTACCTTCAAGGTTGACAGGAATTCCCTGTCAAGACAACCCCATGATGAAATATATGTCTTCCAAATCCACCTCCAATATCTCACCTTGAATGTCAAAATCCCCAAGGTCATGGTCCCAGTAGCCAATCAAGTGTTCGAGCAAGCAGACATTGGCTTGCATGGGAGAAGTGCAGAAGAATTTCAGTATCCCATTTTGTCATAATGCTTTCATAGTGGGGACACTACGGAGGGAATATCAGTCCATATACTCGTGTTCTCAATCCCTCCACTCCAACACCATGGTTGAACCTTCCCATTTGACCAAGATTTACCATTAGAATCCATCAAAATTATTTGAATTTTGGCCATTTTTTACTTTTTCTATGTCGTGAAGTACATGCGACTGTCTTTTAGATAGGTCACAAATGACATGTGGGTTTCCTCCAGACATGTCACATGTATAACGCGTGTATGTGACTATGTAAGTCACCTACCCGTGTGTACCGCATGGCCTCTCTAGGGCGGGATTAAACATCAAATTTTTGCATAAAATTAAAAATTGAAATGGTTAAAATAGAAGAGAAAGGAGAGTTGGATTACCTGGCACTTGCAGAATTTGAAATAGTCTATCAGTTTTTCCACAATGAGAAATCCAATCAAGTGGTAAAATGTTTCCAAATTGGGTAAAAACTTTAAATGGTATGTTTGATTTATATTTTTGAACTATATATAAGAAAATTTTCAATTTTTGGGTTTTTAGTCTATAGTTTAAATTTTTTTTTATAATTTGAACTAATACCATGTCATTTTTTCCTAATCCAACATGTTCAAGGTCATTTAAAGTCATTATTCACTCATATAGGGTAGGATTTTGGCCATTTACCTACATTTTTTACATCTATACCTAATCCGATTTAACACTAGGATCACTTCTTTCACCATAGACTATGGTGTTTAACCATTGTTACCTTGTCTATACCATTGTTCTTCCATGGATAAGGCCTTCCTTCCATGAGTACCCTAGTTTAGAACACCTTGTTGTCTTTTGGTACTCATGTCACATTTCTCATAGGTTCAGTGGAGCTTTCTTAGCTATTTTTCACGCCAAATTGAGCCTCATTTTGGTCTCTTTTTACAAGCTATCCCATTTATAAGGCTCCCCACCTTTATTGAGTTTCTTTAGGCCCAGTTCTAACTCCTAAAAATAGACTTGACTACTGAGTAAAATTGTCCATTTAGGTCTGTTAAGAATATGTGAATGGGCATCCACATTGGTGGTAGTTTATCGCTTTTTTGGACCATGTGGAACAATATGAAAAAGGATCACTCTCTTTTCTTCAGAATTGAGAAGAGTATTCTCAAGTATAGGTTTATCACTTTTTCGGACCCGTGGGACTAAATTTACGAAAAATGAGCGCCCAATATGAGCTTATTTTTCTCTTTTTCGTGCTCTGGACCTAAACATGAAAAAGATTCTGAGTGTACTTTATTCATTTTTCATGCTCATTAAACCCTAAGAAAAATCATCGAGTTTACTGTTGTAAGCCCCATTTATCTTAACCAAAGGGATCTTTCTGAGTGATCTTTCTTTCCTTCACACTCATAAAACTCAAGCTATATTCTGCTTTCGAAGGGGCATTGGGTAGGTGGAAATTTAACCTTTTTCAGACCTTCTTGACTAAGTACAAAAAAGTTGTGCCTTACTTCTTCGGAAGCTAAGAGAGTTCTTATGTGGTATGTTTTATACTTTTTTGGTCTTAGGAGACTAAATTGGACAAAAAACCACTCCCCTGGAGTCTTCTTCTGAGTTTTCAGACTCTCAAAATATGAAAACGCCAATGAGCATGTACTCGTTTGGGCTCGTAAAATCCATGAATCAGTGAATTTATCGAGGTATTATTCTCTCCCCTCTTTGATATTGTCAAAAATGAAGAGAGACCTAATTTGAATTTCCTGGACTCGTTAAAATTTAATAGGAAAGATAAGGAAGAAGTATTCTTTTTGGGTTATAAACAGTGGTAGCATGTCTTCCTTGAACATAGCACTCTTTGAACTTTCCAATACTGATGTTTTAGTGTACACTTTTAACTCATCTATTACTTCGAGTTTCTTACTCCTCCACTTGTCCTTTACTCATGGGGAATATGATCATGTCTCCTACATAACCGATCATTTTAGTTGTCGTATCTGCAAAGTTAAAAGCTGTGTTGGGTCATCTCTGTGTCATGTTCACTATTCAAGGATCTATCCCTACATCTGACTATTATCTTGATTCCATCATTATCCTATCTATGTGTCACTTATGTCTACCTTCCTACATCCAGTTCCTAGTCACTCTTGTGATCCGTTGGAGGATCTATTTCCTTCCTCATCGAAGTATGGTTTCTCATTGGCACTTCCTGAAGATGAAGACCTAGAGTTTTGATGAAGGTACCTTAGGATTCACTACCATTATTAGTGAAATCCTTTGGTTTAGTTGTCATTTTCACCTATTGATTGATAATCTATTGAGTCCTTTCCATATTCAACTTCAGCATATCTATCCACATGGTAAGGATTGTACTGGTTCCCTTGGATTTCGATGAAGAACTTAGGTTCACCTTTATAACCTAAGTTGCACAAGATTGTGTTATGTTCAATTACATAGCCTCTATATTTTGAAGACTCATCATTGTATATTGTGGCTTCGATCCACCTTTGTAATATATGTGGTCTTGTACCCGTATCATATGATGTAATCAAATATTGTAAAGGATCTAGTGTTCCAGTATATTGAACATGGAATCCTCATATATGATTTTGTATATGACATTGATATATAGTTGTTTTAGGTACTTCCTCTACTGCGTTGGACATTTGAGTTCTCCAATATAAAGATTGTAATGTATTTCGGTCATCGCTTCCCTCTGACCTCACACATTGGGGGCATCTATTATTGTTATAGAGAGAAACTTCCTATGGCTTGGGGTGTACCACAACAGACAGCTTTGACACTATAAATCAATATTTCCCAATATGTAAGAGAAACCAAACATCTAACAATAAGGGATACCGAATCGTACCTTGTTCTGGATGGTTGAAGTAGATCCCCGTTGAGATTTCCAATCCACACTTTCTTTAGCAATTTTCTCTCAACAACAAAAAATAAGGCGAGCATGCTCTATAATAATGTGTTAGAACTACTCTAGCATATATATTCAACAATGTATAAGTAATTAAATACATCCATGGATTCAATATTCATATTCAAATGCACATAATTGGATTGGAAAAGATATTTATATTAATAAAATCAGAGATCACAATAGTGACAACCTCTATCGGCACGTCTATGAACTGAAGAAATTGAGTCTTCCACCTAGGCGTCCAGCAAATCAATCCTCCATCTCTCAATAGCAATATCATAAGAAAATGCAAGCTTGGGAAGAACACAAAGTGCTCTAGAGATAAAAAGGGATGTAGACTCAAGTATATGCAAACTGTGGCAACAATGGACTATAGTTTCTTTGCTCTTCAATTCCACCTCTTCAATGTATCCAAGGGCTTCCTTATATAGCACTCCAAAAGGGTAATGGAGGGTTGAATCCAAATGATATCAAGGCATATGGATGGCCAAGAGTTACGATCTTCGGAATCCTATGAGGAAAAATCCAAAAATATTTGGACTTATGCACACATCTCTATGTACATGGGTTTGAGGTCAAAAGTCATGTGTACACGTGAGTATGGGTTTAAAAGTCGTGTACAACAACAAACATGTACTTTTTAGGGATGAACTTGGAACATCAAAGTATAATATAATTCCATGGGATCTAAAGAGTCTATAGAGAGACAGGGAAGGCCATAAATATGTGACCAACCATTTGTGGTAAAATAAGCTACAACAAATGCCCCTTAATGTGTGAGGTCAGAGGGGTAACATGATGGCCAAAATACATTATAAAATCCATCCCAGAAGTGGAGTAATGAAGACCCAGGTGGAATAACCAGACACTAATCAATACAATACAATAATCCATCTCTACATATGACTACAAATACATATAGCAATCTCAAATACATAAGAGTACAATGGCCATGAATAGGCATGATATACAAAATGTTACATGTGTGTTTCTCGCCACATGCAATATACAATAGATCAGAATATCCAAAGTGGATGAAGATATACAATGGATCAAGATCTCCATAATGGTTGAAGATATACAATGGATCAAGATCTCCATAATGGATGAAGATATCTTATATACACTCGAATTAAATCACGAGAGCTGATATCTCATGAACACTAGCAAGATCAAGGAGGTAGCATACATGGAATGCCACCAAGCTAGAAGGTCTTCTACAATAACTGAAATGAGTACATGTCCCACTATGTGAATAGATGTATCGAGGTTAAACATAGTAGTCCATCATCTGATTACCAGTCATTGATGTATACCGTTAACAGAAATGAGATCACCCACTGATAATGAAAATGGTAATCAAGGTACAGAGTGCAATATAACAAGTGTGAATAGATGTGTTGAGGTCGAACACTTGGAATAATCCATAGATCAGGGGACATTGATGTATTCCCAAAAAGACAATGTCCCCTCAAACCCGAACACTTGGTTTCTCTTCCTATGGCTTGCCAGGGTGTACCATAATAGACAACTTTGACAGTAGAAATCAATATTTCCCAATATGTGAGAGAAACCAAACATATAACACTAAGGGATACTGAATCATACCTTATTTTAGACGGTTCAAGTAGATCCTTGTTGAGCTTTCCAATTCACATTTGCTTTATAAATTCACTCTCAACAATAACAAACAAGGAAAGCATGCTCTATAATAATGTGTTAGACCTACTCTAGCATATATATTCAACAATGTATAAGCAATTAAATACATCCATGGATTCAATATTCATATTCAAATGCACATAATTGGATGGGAAAATATATTTCTATTAATAAAATCAGATATTACAATAGTGACAACCTTTGTCGGCACGTCTACGAATCGGAGAAACTGAGTCCTCCACACCAGTACAAAATGAGGAATTAGCTACTAGGTGACTATAAATTCTAGTCACCACAGGTTTTCCAAGTGATTTACTACTAAATATGAGCAATTTTGATTGACCCAACTATAAACGACTAAAATTAATGACTAATTTAGTCACCAGTTAACAAATATGACTAGATAATAAGTGACAGAGTTAAAAATGACTAAAATAAATGACTAATTTAGTCACGACATAAAAAATTACTAGCTAGAAGAATATGAATTAGTCATTTATGTTAGTCATTTTTAATTGTGTCATGGAAAATTGCAAATTTGGCAATGAAGTGTAATTTTTGTAAGTTTTCTACCTTCTATGAGTAATATTAGTGACATGCACCTCGATCTCCAGAGATCCAACAAAGCAATTGCATGAATTTTCTCTTGACCATCTTTATCCCTGCTGCACCATTGAAGCAAACCCGGTTAAGCGCGTTCCAAAAGAAAATTATGTTCCTACATCAATTATGAATTAGGTACAAGAACCAATACCATATATATCGTTACCTAGATAGAAGCATCATAGCCCTACATCCCCTCGAGAACCATCCATTCGAATGCGCCTCCTCCACATAGACTTACCAAATGCATCCAATGCATGGCCAAAAGAACACGTCGACTTCATATTTCTGGGCTGAAGTTATCGTTCGACCCTTGCTCCCCTATTTTTGCACTCGATACCCTATTTTTGCAGAAAATAAGCCGGTTCAAGATCTCGTAGTGACTAGTCGGAGTGCTTCAAAGGTATGGTTCTTGCCGCTCCGATTGTGTTCATCACTCCAATCAATAAGCAGTTGTTATGGTTTTTTACAAGTCTCAATGCTGCTAAAGTTACTGCTTCCACTTTATATTTGCAATTATCACCATCTCTAGCCTATGCGCTCATAACCATATGCATTTTGAGTTTTCAACCTAGGAAAAGCATGAGCACCCTCCTGCAATGCCACTATTTGGAAAGGTCACTAGTTTTTGCACATCGACATTCCTCACACACTCCAAAGGAAAACTGAAGCAGACATTAGAAGAAGTGATTAAACTTTGCAAGGAGGTTTACTTGTTTCTTAGATTGTGGCAATTTTTTTTTAATGGAACAGAGATTGTGCCCCAAAAGTTTAAAAGATTCCAATCATCTCGGTGTTGGAATTCAATACCATATATGGATTCTTTGATGGGTATGAGCAGGATGGAAATTGTGGTACTGGCATGATCCTCCGTATATATGACTCTCATAGTTTCAAGCTAAGGATGGGTTTTGGGAGTGGCACTAATGCTTTTTCTGAACTTTTAGCCTTATGGGGGCTTTTATGGTTCGCAAAAAAAATAAATATTCTCTAGCTTTCTATTTTTGGCGAATCAAAGGTCATAATTGATTGGGCTAGAGGTCTCACCAATTTGCAGTCACTGAGTTATGATTGTTGGTTGAAAAGGATTGGGCTCGTAAAGAATTGTTTTCTTTCTTTATCTTTCAGGAACTTGTACAGGGAGTTCAATTTTGACGCAGAAAACCTATCAAATCTTGTGATAGGAGACTGCCTCGGTATTCTTTGCTTATGTAAGTACTCAATTAACAGAATCATGATTACTAAAGGTCGCTTTACCTGCTTCTATTTTCTCCATTCTGGTTTTTTCTTGGACTGTTTTAGGTTGTATCTGCATGACAACTCTCCAGAGCCCTGCTATTTTTTGTCTCACAGTTATTTTGTCTTTCCCGGATTTTTTCTTTCTATAGGTTGATACGTAGAATCCCTCTCGTTTATTTTTGGATATTGTAATGTTTTGCTCAGGGCTTCAATATTGTCTTCTATCCTACTATGAAGGGGATTTTACATGAACAACTATGATGTAATTTTGATTCTTATGAATAACAAATTACATATTTTTTTACAATGAAAAAAACCATTAATATAGAAATATTCCTCCATGTTTCTTTCTATATTTAGAAAAACAATTTAAAAAGCTATAATTTAACAAAATATATAATCTAAATTTCAATAAATTATAACAAAATATATAAGTTATATTTCAATAAATAGAGATTCCATAATTTTTCATTTACACCTTGGAAAAAACACAATTTAAAACAACCTATTTTGACAAATATATAATATATATTTTTATGTATAAATTTGTTTCCATTTTTCTTGTTATCTTTGAATTTTTTTTTTTGACTAGTCAATTTTTCTTTATAAAACCAAATACCTTCAAAAATAAAAAATAAAAATAATCAAAATTTAAAATTAACATTGTTTAATATTTCTATTTATTATTAATAGTACTAAAAAAATATTTAAAATCATTTCTAGTAATATAAATAAAACTAACCAAACACAATTATGTCTATACCAACATAACCTATACTTAAACCTTACCACGTTATAATTCCATAGTTCAAACGATGGAATTTTTTTATGTTATATGGTTATAACACATAAAGTTTGACATTACCAATTGCATACAATCTCTTCGTGGCATGACCTTGGATAAAGATATGGTTAAGATTTATGATGTGGCATATAATATTAATATAACAATCCACATTATATTGGTATGGTTTTAATGGATATGTTTAACATTACCGCTTGCATACAATCTCTTCGTGGCATGACCTTGGATAAAGATATGGTTACGATTTATGATGTGGCATATAATAATATAAGAATCCACATTATATTGGTATGGTTTTAATGGATATAAACATATGTCTTTGTGATATGTTTTAAACATTTGCATGTATGGTTTAGGCTCCACATTATACCATATGGTTTAAATATAGTGTTATAACATATGATTTGCATTATATTGGTATGGTTTTAATGGATATAAACATATGCCTTTGTGATATGTTTTAAACATTGGCGCTTATGGTTTAGGCTCAACATTATACCATATTATACCATATGGTTTAAATATAGTGTTATAACATATGATTTACATGGAGTCATGGTGACCTTGGGTTTGGTTACTAGGCTTAATCCAAAAGCAAACAAAATAAAGAAGTATTAGGTACGCTTTTTCTTGGACATGGATTGCATCCACACCTGTTGCTGCAAGTAGCATCTCCCATTAATGATAAGATCTGTGAGTACATCTAATTCCACCTATATGCCTTGCCTTCGGACATCCTTGTTTTATTGCTTTAGACACCATCTGGCTATGGATATGTTGCACCTGTGTATTGGAAAGAAGGATACAATATGATGTGCCCATACCTAAATTATATATAAAAGGGAGGGGTTATTTTCCTACATGACCAACTGGAATCCAAACCACTACGCATGGCAGATGATCCCCTAGTAAATTACTATAGAGTTCCTAATGCTTTCACAGACCAGAAAGATATACCTGAGATAACGGTGGATGCCCTATTGCAGATCGGGGGTTTTTATGCAATGAAGTGAAGCTTCATTTAGTTTTTGGTTTATTGAGGGCAATGACATCAGTGCAGGCAAGCAGAGCTGATCTTGAGAATGGAACAGATAATTTACAAAGCAGGGCAAGAATAGGCTAAGGCCAGGGTCGTGGTCACCGAAAATGAAACCCTTGCCGCATTATATGAATCACAACCCTACCGTACTGTGTTGAATACTTAGGCTAAGAGGACTAGATTTACAAGTAATTTGTCTGAATCTAAGAAGATTCTTGAAGATACATCTAAGAAGAGTAAATGGAGTTGGAATTCAGGCACTTCAAAATGGCATCAATGTTTAGACCTTCAGGTTTGTTCTGTTTTTTTCTTGATTATCTATTGTGTTTTTCTTTTATTCATGTTTTTTTTCTTTGTTGTGGATGTGGTGGAGATGAAATGGATAGATCATAATTCCCTTACAGTAACAGAGGATTGATACACCTGTAGATGCAATAGAATAGGCCATAAGGATCAAATATATTATTGGATATCCCATGATTTTCACAAGTTGCAGCCCCGAAAATAGGTCAAACCTGCCCAGGTTCATAATAATATTGCTATGTTTACAGATAAAACTTAGGAACTAGAATTTCCAAGGGTTGGTAGACCAAAAATGTTGTGTACAGGATTTCAAACTGAAGGTTATAATATCTAAGAATTTCCTCACTTCAAGGTTCAAGGGAGGGACCTTGAATCATTACTTTCCCTGTGGGAACCCTTCCAGAAACACTTATGAGAGGAGTTTTGCAAGTGTTTACCTGTTGTTGCACCTCTTTTTGTAGTAAAGTATAATGCTTTTTCAAATACTAAAATTGCGTAATCTGCTTAATATTGTTATATTTGTAAGATTCATGAGCAGCCCCCAAGAATTGTAAGACTCATTGATTAACTTTGGGGATTACAACAATCTCATATGGAAATAATCTTTCCATTACTCGGAGAATCCAACCTTCTAACAAACTAATTCAGAATATATACAAAAGGAGAAGAAAACTAAATATAGAATTAGAAAGTTAATTCCTAAATTTATGCTAACAATCTAATAGCTTCACAAGATATCCTAAATGAATTCAACTGCATTCTATCCTATTTCTAACTTAACTCTTCCATTGACAGCAAATCTAACTTGATTATTTCTAGAAATAGTTCACTAAATTGATTACCACTAACCTAAACATATGGAGACTCAATTAAGGGAAACCCACTCCCTTTTGTAAAATTTAGAATATTAATTTTTGAATGGCCACATTGCAATTTAAGAGTGATTCCCCTGCATCATTTATCCTTAGTAAAAGATCTAGAGTAACCTTGGTAAGCAACACTACAACTTTGGGAGAAGAGAGGTCTATAGTGCTTTGGAGCATAACCCAATTTTCAAAGAAAGAGCTAGTACTAATTTTCCAGGTGTGAGAAGTGTGAGTACCTCCTAAATGCATACTAATTTGCCATATGTGAGAGGAAGTGATGTTTTAATTTTGGTAAAAAATTAATGACATATTTTTTATATTGAGCTATTTCTACAAGTTGCTGTCAATTTTTTCTTAAGTTTTCTAGAGGTTGAACTTTAATGAAAGTGATTTCTAAACCCCAATTTTAATTGCAAGTAATATGGATATGGTGGGTGTATATTGCATAATGTTGATGTATATGTAACTTCGGAATGTATTCTTCTATGTATTTCATATATTGTAACCCGATGTTTATTCCAGGATGTTTCTATTATGTATTTGAGTCATGTGGTCATGCCCCGATGTTCCGATCGGGAGGATTAATAATGTAAACAAGTCATATCAAGTCATTAGGTAAGTCCCCACAGTTTAGGGGCACTTGGGTTATTATACACTAATTAAGGTGTAGGCTCAAGTAATTAATTATAAGTTAAATCCTACATGGTTGAGTGCACTTCAAGTCAACGAAAGAATATAAATAGAGAGTGAGAGTCTCTCTATTTATCACTTGACATACATCACTTGCTCTCTCAAGTGTGGCGCACCTTTGGAGAAGGAAATCTTTGGCTTGACAGAAGACAGAAGGCTGCTGTTGTGTTGGGAGGTCATCTTACTGTTTTGGGATCACATCTTGTGGTGATAGTATCTTAGAGGAAGTTGAGGGGTTTTCTCCATTTATGGTTTCCCCTCCTAAAATCTTTGTGTCTCTTGTCTCTTGTGATGTGCTTATGTGATTGCTGTGCTTGTTATTCTCTCAGTGAAAAGATCTTATCATAATGCTAGCTTAAATGTTGAAAAACTAACATGGTATCAGAGCTAACCTGAGAACAAGACATTGTGCAGCTACAGGAACTAGGGCTTCCTATTTTGTGGATCTTCCTCCACAGATTTTCAGCAAAAGTATGCTAGGATGACTCTCCATTGAAGGGTGCATCTTTCTGTCGATGCGAAATTCAATTTCAAGCATTTTCAGTTTCGATGTGGAAATTAGGGCTTTCTACAGAAGAGGAATTTTTGAGTGAGACTAGCATAGGATTTGTCTCCTCATCAGAACCGAAATTTAGAGACCTGGATCAATAAATTTGGTTGGGTGAAACTCCGGGAAAGTCAAACCCTAGTTTGACCCTGAGCTAGGAGAAACCCTAAATACTAAAACTGCTACGTTTTGGTACAGTCGCTATATTCTGATATTGGCGAAGTCTCAGAATCTGAAAATTGCAGGGACTGAAGATAAAATCCTGATGAACACTGTGTCCAAAGGTCAGCCTCTGATTCGCTATATTCTGGGAGATATGATCTCTCCAAGTTAGGGTTCCATCCTCTTCCAGAAATTATCCATAAATAGGACACCTGGGAAGATCTGCAATATCTTGGGCTGAAAAGGTCCAAATGGAATTTATGAAGATGTTCCAAAAAGGGTACGGACTTTAATTTTTGTGGTACGAAGGTCAGACTCAGAAGATGAACCAGTGACACGTGGAATTCCGTACAACTTCGCTGTTCTGAACAGTCCAGTAACAGGTCACCTTGGGAAAAGGATCATAAATACCAAATGGTGAAACCAATGCTTATGAAACCTACGGTGTTGGATCAGGGACATGCGAGGTTACCTCAGTCAGAAATTTCAGACACAGAGGATCATTAATTTTGGATATATCATAGAAACAGTAACAGGAATTTCTGCAAAAGAAATCAGAAAATTAGGGCTTCCTGTTCCGGGAGTTTCGCTTCACTGTTTTCAGAAAAGGAGTACATTGGACAGC
>LPNX010812068.1:0-28394 GCA_001517045.1 Pseudotsuga menziesii
ATCAGAGACATATATACTACCTGGAAGGAAAATGATGAACTACCAAAGAAAGCGAAACATACATACCTGTTTGGGGGGGAGAGGTGGGTTGACAACAACTTTGCTTTGGTGCTCTTCAAGCACCACTGTCACAATAGGTTCCTGCATAAAGTAACATATGTCAAAGCGATATGTAAGTTATAAAATTATTTTTCCAAAGAAATTGAAACATAATTAAAATCATATTTCAAATAATACCTGTGTCTGGGTATCTACCTCTGCATGAGAGGGAATAGGATGCTAGACAATATACTCATCCTGGGAAACCTGCATAAAACATGTTACATATAAAAAGTAGGATACATATTTAATGTTACAATCAAGATATGTACACAAAAGTACAAAGAAAGTGATCTTCATAAACATACCTGCTGTCTCATCAAAGGTGGGCCACCAGTTTGGTGCTCTTCATCCATCGGTGCCTCACTAGGGGCCTGCATATAAAGTAGCATATATATGTCAATTTCATATAAAATAGTGAATCATAGACATATATACTTCCTGGAAGGAAAATTATGAACTACCAAATAAAGCGAAACATACATACCTGTTTGGGGGGAAGAGGTGGGTTGACAACAACCTCGCTTTGGTGCTCTTCAAGCACCACTGTCACAATATGTTCCTACATAAAGTAACATATGTCAAAGCGATACAAGTTACAAAATGATTTTTCCAAAGAAAGAGAAACATAATTAAAATCATATTTCAAATAATACATGTGTTTGCGAATCTACCTCTGCATGAGAGGGAATAGGCTACGAGACAATATACTCATACTGGGCAACCTGCATAAAACATGTCAAGTATCAAAATTAGGATACATATTGAATGTTACAATATATACTATAAATATGTAAATAAAGTTGACAAATTAACAAGTATAGTTCTTACCCCTATTGGTGAAGAACCAAACCCATAAGCAATATTGATATCCACATCAATGTTCTCAATGTTGATTGACGGACTATGCGACTGTGGTGTGCCATGGACCACCAGCTGTATATTTGTTCACATAAATTGTTAGATAATTAAATAGAAATAAATTGCGAAACAATTGAAGATTTTGATATGAAACAAAATATAATATTAAAATAATGAGTTTTACTTACAAAGCGAAGTAATCCATCGTCTCGGAAGTCGGAAGCAGGTCCATAGCATATGCCTCCACACAATGTGCAAGGGTGTGGAGTAACACGACGCTCTGAAGACTCTGCATCTCCTCTGTAATTTGTAGATGGGCCTGCTGTAAAAGTTCCAGCCCCTTGGTCTACATTGCCTTGGACATCAGTCCCATGCTCAAGCAATGTATCTGCCATGTCAAATAATGCCTCCTGTGTATACTCAATGACAAGACCTGCATGAGGATATACCCAAGGGGGTTTTGGTGTGCGTGGCGGGAATGGCACACAGTTGCGATCTATCCTGGCACCTTCCCTATCTTGGGGCATCCCATGACCAACACCCTGGTTTCCTAAGAGATCGAAGTAGTTAACATGTTTCCCTAGGATGAATTTTGCATACAACTTCCTAAGGAAATAAAATGGGATGTCCCTATTCCCATGGGGGTATTCATCGAAGATCATATACCAACGATCCATCCAATTGGCCTTTATATTTGGTTCAATGCACCAGTCTATGGAAATGTGTGCTCGACTGGTGGGTGGAACCAATCCGGTGCTAGGGTCCCAGAATAATGAAAATAACTGGCCTTTTGTAATTTTAAGGGCTTTGATGTCTTTATGAGTCAATCCATCGGAGTAGTATTGCCTCCTAGATTCTCTGTATGAGGTAATGTTGAATAGATCTCCTTGAGCATCGAAAATTGTGTTTGTTATTGTGTCCAAGGCATCGGCTAAAGAATCTCTCAAATGACCCCCCCCTCTAATAGATGAGCTAAGGCGCCTCAATGATGCCAAGCGTGCAATAATCTGTGCGTTTCTATCTTGTTCCCCCTCCGGGTTTGGGTTTGGTTGTGGGTTAGGTTGTTGTGGGTTATTAGAGGGTGGCTTTTCCACATTGTCTTGTTCATTTGTGTTGGCTGTTAATATTTAAACAAAAAAATGCAAGTTATTTTACTTATAATCATTATTTGATTGTTCACATTCAATTATTTTTTTAAATTTGTTCAAAATAATTATAAAAACAATGAAATTATGAAAAAAATTAAAGAATGGAAGACTAAATGAAAAGGATTGAACTAGTATTTACCTGCCATTGGAGCAATCCACCTCGAACTCGACCTCAACCTCAACCTTGAAAAGCTAAAACGCAAATCACACTTGCGCTATTTTGGGTCCTGTGGTTTTTCGTTGTCCCGATCCTGTGAAAATGAGATTTGAGGGGCATGCGGACTCTATTTTATTTTATTTTTTGATTTTCAATATCGCATATGCAATATTGAAAAGTAAGGAACTAAGGGTTTTTTTTAACTAAGTGTATGTTGTCTCATGGGAAGTGCATCCCTCTTGTGATTGCTTCTATCATACCTTGGATGATTATGCTTCCATTCAATGATGGTGTATTCATTTCAATTATGGATTTTAAAGGCATTTGTGTTGATTTTAGTCTTCTCCTCAATTGACTTGAATATTTCTTCGACGGTGTTATGATTGTTGTCAAAACAAAGAATACACTTTTCATGTGGAGATAATTAACAACCGAATATTTTATCTCAAATCATGGTGCTCTTCTCAAATTTTGAATTTGTCTCCAACTGGGAAACTATCTTATCCAAATATTCTTCTATATAGAAACGATCTCAAACTCTTTCCTTTGAAAAATTTATTTATTCTCTTGAAGTTGACTTGTTAGGTCTTCATCAATTTTCTTGGCAGATCTACTATTTGACTTTTCTTACACCAACAATGGTATTTTCAAATTATTCATGGTTATTATGTATTTGTTTCAGTTCCTTTGTTAGGGAGATAATTTCATCTTCTTGCTTGCAATTTTTTTCCTTCTCCTCTAGTTTATTTGTCAAGGTTTGTTGTGTCTTTTCAATTTTTTCTTTCAATCCAATGTTAAGACCTAAATGTTGGGAACATTTCCCCCTATTGGGCATAGTTCCCCCTATAGTGTGGCATAGTTTACCTCCTATATGGCAGTGTATTACATATTATTGATGTAGGATTGGGTCTATTAGTTGTTATTGTACACATATGTCTCCTATATATAGTAAGGGGATATTATCATATTAGTAAGCATTGCATATTGTATTGTCTTGGGTACATAATTACATTGTGTAAGGAGGTTCCTCCCTCAAAGAGGATTGTTATTTATCTGTGTTCTTCATTATTCAGGCATGGATTACTCTCTTTTATCATGTTTATACTATTTGTGTGTTATTTATGGGACTTGGTTGCATAACATCCAAAAATAATCTTTTAGTCCCTTGTTTTGAAATATAATATTCATCTTGATAATTTTGCAATTGCTCCATTAATGATTAGTTTTCTCTTTCATCTTTCCTTAATTCACATACAGAACTAATAAGTTCTTCCTCTAAATATACTTATTATTCGGTTTCAAAGTCTTCTTTATCTTTGGAGACTTTGCTTTTTCTCTCAATGGCTTCATCATTTGTTTTGGGTTGTACCTCATTTTATTGAGAGAGTTTATTTTGAATAAAGATAGTATATATTCTCCCAGAGCTATGTAGTTTAATTCCATTGTCCCATTTTGTTCTTCTCACAATATGATAGGCCATTCAAAATTGCATTCATTTTCTTTGGATTGTCTGTGTAGATTATTAGTTATTGAACCTTTTGGTTGATTCTTTGGATTTGTGTATCCATTATGAACTACACTCCAAATGTCAAGCTCAACAACTTCCATATATGCCTCTATTCTTATGCTCCATGGTACATAATCTATTCCATTTAAAAACGGAACTTTTTTAGGATATAATAATTGAAAATCCATGAGTAATCTATGGGATATGTCTTCTAGTTGTCAAACTATGTGAATAAAACATGCTTTGACACCAATTGTTTGAATATTTATAGATGTTGAGATGGGGGGGTGAATCGGTATTAGACACTTCTACTAATTTTAACTTCATCACTTCAAGTAATAATCACACATTAATAAAAAAATTCAACAACCATTCAATACAAATGCACAATACATAATGATTTTAAATGGAAATCCAAAGAGGGAGAAAACCATCAAAGTTGTATCCTTTATTAATAAATTGTTTTTTTGATTCCTCGTACCACCATATGCGATATATCGCATATGGGATATATCGCATATGCGATATATCGCATTTGTGTTTTGTAAATGTTGTATATCGCATAAGTGATATATCGCATATGCATTATTTAACATTACAAAATGCATATGCGATATATCGCATATGCGATATATCGCATTTGTGTTTTGTAAATGTTGTATATCGCATAAGTGATATATCGCATATGCATTATTTAACATTACAAAATGCATATGCGATATATCGCATATGCGATACATTTTCATGAACCTTAGCCTTGTGTTTGGGCTCGAGTTATTCTGAACGTACCATTGATAACGCATATGCATTCTTGATTTGCACTTCGGAAGTGTGTTTCTGATTTCCTAAGTGGCACCAAAAAGTGGAACCAACTTCATGCGAGTGCCCATTAACCACCGCACTAATTCCAAGAACTACTAACCCTAATAAAGATTTTATAGTATGTACTGATGCATGTAATGACGGTTTAGGTGGAGTATTAACTAAGTAAGGACACATGATTGCTTATGAGTCTAGGAAGTTGAAGATTCATGAGAAAAATTATGAGACCTATGACTTAGAATCAGTTGTTTCCATACATGCCTTAAAGATGTGGCGTCACCATTTAATTGGAAGGAAGTTTATATCAATGGCAGATAATAAAGGATTGAAATACCTATTATATTAACCTAACTTGAATGCGAGGCAAGCTAGGTGGCTAGCTTTTCTAAGTGAATACGATTTTGAAATTCAAGACATTAAAGGAAATGAGAATAAGGTTGTTGATGCATTAAATAGAAATGCAAAGATGAATTTTATAGAAGCCATAAGTACTTATACAACAGACTTGGAAGAACAACTTGAAGCTAGAAGAGAACAAGATGAAAATTACCAAAAATTATAAGCAAAAGTAAAAGAAAATTTAATAGAAAGTCTAAGTACAGGGTATAGTTTGAATGAAAAATGATTATTACTGTATAAAGACAGATTACACATACCTAATGTGCCTAAGATTAAGCTATTATATTTAAATGAAATGCATAAAACTCTTTATTCATGGCATCTAGGTTATCAGAAAACTATAATCATGCTAAGAAATGATTATTTTTGGCCAAACATGAAAATTGAATTGGCAGAATATTAGGCTAGATGATTTGAATGTCAGCAAGTAAAAATTGAACATCAACATCCATCTGGGCTAATTCAGCCATTGCCAATTCCTAACTGGAAATGGGAGATAATTAGCCTTGATTTTGTTACGGGATTACCTAGAAAAGTTTTTCAACATTAAGCTAGCATTATTAGGATCTTTAACTGAGAGAATAACAAGTACATCAATCAAACACAAGAGACAATGAACACAATGTTTTTCCTCGAGAAAACCATAAAGGAGAAAACCCCGCAACTTCCTCAGAGATAGAATCAGCACCAAAACAGTAAAATCCCCAAAACAATAAGTGATCTCCCAACAATAGTAATCTTCTTCTTGAGTAGCCCCAGTGTCTTGTCCTTCCTTAACTATGTGCTACACTTGAGTGTGGATGAGTTGTGTGATAAATAGAGACTCCAGTTCTCTATTTATACTAATCCCCACATGACTAAAACCCTACCAGGGCCGACCTCTATTAGGAGAGTCTAATAACCCTAGTGCCCTAGAACTGCGGAGACTTTAACCCTTAGACAATCGAAGGGTTACTCACTATGACTTGACATGACTTGTTTACATTATTGATCCTCCCGATCGGAACATCGGGGCATGAAAATATGACTCAATTACATTATAGATACATCCTAGAATAAACATTGGGTTACAATACATAAGATACATAGATGAATACATTTCAAAGTTACAAATACATCAACACTCCCTCTTAACTAGGAAGGTATTCTTTCGACACAATTTTCAGCACTGGTCTTCTTCTCTATATCAACTGGATCATCCCGTCATCTGCATCTCAGGTCTTCTTGAGTCTTCAAGTCATCTTCATCTTCAGGTCATCAGATCTGGATCATCTCTCGATCTGGATCATCATGGGACATCATCACTAGATCTGGATCATCACTAGATCTGGATCATCATGAGGCATCACCACTGGATATAGATCATCACTCGATCTAGATCATCACTAGCTATCATCACCGGATCTCGATCATCACTCAATTTGGATCATCACTGCTGGATCATCATCACTGGACTTCGATCATCACTCGATCTGTATCATCGCTGGCTATCATCATTGGATCTCTATCATCACTCGATCTAGATCATCCCTGGTGCTATCTCATGATTCTTATCGTCATAGGAAGTTCTATAGAGCCAACCCTCTTTCATGCTGGTTGTATGCCTAGCCTCCATGTAGATCTTCTCGAGCACTTATATCTGACCTACTTGTCAGAAAGGCCCAACACTCACATTCACCAGCATGATAGGACACAACTACTATCATCTGTGAAAAGGATTTAGCACTTACATTTGACCTACTCTTCAGAAAGGAACAGTACTCACATCCATCCAGGATAGAACACATCCTGATCACAATGATGGAAGAGTTCTGCACTTCCATCTAGGCCAGAACCACATCCTGCTCACAATGATGAAAGAAATCTATTCTTCCACCCAGGCCGAAACCACATCCTACTCACAATGATGGAAGATTTCCTCACTTTCATCCAGGCCAGAACCACATCCTGCTCACAATGATGGAAGAACTATGTTCTTCCACCCAGTCCGGAACCACATCCTGCTCACAATGATGAAAGACTCTCAACCAGGCTAGAACACATCTTGCTCACAATGATGAAATATTTCTGAACTTACATTCATCCAGGCGAGAACACATCCTGCTCACAATGATGAAAGGGCTTGCACTCACATATGATCTTGTACGAACCAATCCTATAGTCATATCAGAATGGCCCCCAGTCCTCCTCGACTGAGCTGCCTGGTAACTAACCAGGTGCCTCCATTCTCCTAGAGAATGGAAGTTGCCCTTACATCCAACCTGCTCATCGAAATGGCCAACAAACACATCTGACATGGAAGGAACTTAATCCTTTAGTCATGACAAAATGGTTCAGCCCTTAAATCTAATCAAGTGGAAACACATCCTTCTATAAAATCAGAATGGCTACTCAGTCCTAAACCTCACCAAGCAGCTCCATTCAAAAAATGGCAATTTCCCTTACATCTGTCCTACTCAACAGAATGGCCAGCACTCATATCTAACTTGGAAGGAAGCAATCCTCTCACCATGACAGATCGGCTCAGCCCTTACATCTGACCATGGAAGGAACCAATCCTGTCACCATGTCAGAATGGCTATGGGACTCATCACTTTCCCTTAAAGGAAATCTCGATCTGGAGAACACCAAGCTTCTCTCTGAAGTACTCAAACTTCACCCTAGCCAATGGCTTCATCAATACATCAGCTATATGTTCCTTTGTCGCAACATACTGGAACTTCACTGCTCCCCTCTGCACCATATCCCTGATATAGTGGTACTTGATCTCAATATGCTTCAACTTGTCATGGAACACTGGATTCTCTGACAACTTCACACAACTTTGGTTGTCACAATGTATACAAGTAGCATCCAACTAGAGATCAAATAAATCAGAAAATAGCTTCCGTAGCCATACTGCCTCACAACTATTTGAACAAGCTGCGACATACTCTGCTTCAGCTATACTCAGTGCCACACAGGATTTCTTCCTGCTAAACCAAGAGATCACACCTGACCCCATACTGAAGAAACACCCTGAAGTGCTCTTCCTATCGAAGGCACTGCCTTCCCAATCTGAATCAACATAACCCTCCAGGTTAATATTTTGATTTGCATCATAATTGAGCCCATAGTCAACTGTACCCTTTAGGTACCTCAGAATATGATTTGCAGTAGTCAAGTGAACATGTCTCAGATCTGTCAGGAACTAGCTCAAGGTGTTCAGAGCAAAGAAAATATCTGGTCTTGTGTTCATTAGGTACATCAATGACCCAATCATCTGATGATACATCGTAGCATCAACCGACTCTGATGAAGCATCACTCAATAGCTTCAGGTTTGATGCCATCATTGTGGATATAGCCTTGTAGTCCATCATCCCAAACCTCTTCAAGATCTCTACTGCATACTTCCCTTGTCCAAGGAATATTGCATTTGTACTCTGCCACACCTCCATACCTAGAAAGTAATGCATCATACTTAAGTCCTTCATCTTGAACTTGGCAGCAAGCTTTCTTTTTGTATCAGCAATCAACCCATCCATACCTGTCACAAACAAATCATCTACATATAGTAGAAGCATCACTGGGTTTCCATCCTCAACCTTGTAGTAAAGGTTGGAATTTGTTTTACTCTTGGTAAAGCCCAAACTGGATAGAAAGCTGTCAATTCTGTCGTACCAAGTCCTGGGTGCCTATTTCAAACCATACAAGGCTTTCTTCAATATGCACACATGAGACTTCCTGTCATGTGTCTCAAAACCGAGTGGTTGTTCTACATACACTTCCTCTTCCACTACACCATTCAAGAAAGCAGTCTTGACATCCATCTGGTGTATGTTCCATTTCATCATTGCAACTAGAGCAAGTACTAATCTGATGGAAGTGTATCTGGCTACAGGTGCAAAATTTTCTTCATAGTCTATTCCTTCTTTCTGAGAGAAACCCTGAGCTACAAATCTTGCCTTATATTTTTCAATGCTACCATCTGCAGCATGCTTGATCTTGTAGATCCATTTGGAAGTTACAACTAACTTCCCGTCTGGTCTTGGGAAAACATCTCAGACGTCATTCTTCATGACCAATTGGTACTCTTCGATCACAGCATCCTTCCATTCTTTCCATTCTGGTGCTTCTTCATAACTGGAAGGTTCTTTATCAATGAAATCATATACTAAGGCTACATACCCGGAGCAAGATCTGGTCCTCTTTCTTTCTCTGTGATTCTCTTCTAGAGCCCCATATCTTTCCGCACTTTGGACAAGTTATCATACCCAAGCAGGTTTCCTCTTATGAGGATTCTTCTCCAGAGGTGGATCTACAGGTCTTTGTGGTTCTTCAAATTCTCGATCTGCTTCTTGAGCTTATTCATTCATGGTTGTATCATGAATTCTAGGTGCTTCTGCTTCTGCTTCTTCAGGTTCTTCAGCATGTCTCTTTCTGGATTTGTTGTAAGCTGTGTCTTCATCAAAGATCACATCCCTATTGATTTCAATCTTCTTGTATCCTAGGAAATATAATATGTAAGCCTTCAAGCTTTTAGAGTATCCCACAAATACACCCTTCTTTCCTAAAGGATCTAATTTTGTTCTCTTCTCTTTTGGAATGTGTATGTACACAGGATAGCCGAATATTCTAAGATGGCTGACTTCTGGTTTCTTTCCAGAGAAGACTTCTTCAGGAGTCTTGTTCTCGAGTACTCTATGTGGAGTATACTTCTGTACATACACCGCTGTTCTGGCAGATTCCGCCTAAAGATGCATAGGAAGATCTTGATCATGAAGCATGGCTCTTGCAGCTTCCATGATAGTTTTGTTCTTCCATTCCGCAATCCCATTATGTTGTGGATTATAGGGAGTGGACAACTTCCTCTTAATACCTGATTCTTTGCATAGCTCTTTGAATTCATTTGAAGTGAATTATCCGCCATTATCTGATCAAAAAATTTTAATGTTCTTTTTAGTATGGTTCTCGATCAAGGATTTCAATTCCTTGAACTTACTGAATACTTCATATTTATTCTTCATAAAGTAAACCCATGTCTTTCTAGAAAAATCATCAATAAAAGAAACATAGTATGCATACCCGCTTAGTGAGTTTGATGACATAGGACTGCATACATCAAAGTGGATGATTTCTAGTATGTCTTTGACTTTGCTTTCGCTACTGGCAAATGTCTTCTTTGTATTCTTTCCTTTCACACATCCTTTGCAGACACCATCATGTTTTGCTTGGAATTCTGGAAGACCTTCAACAACTTTGCTTGCAATAGGTAGTGCTCTGTCATGCACATGTGCAAGCCTTCTATTCCAAAGCTCATTTGGCTCTACTGTGTCATGGACCAAGGCTTGTTCTGGATGGCCCTTCAATTTGTACAATCCTCCTTCTTGTTCTCCAATCACTACCGTATCATCAATAGTCTTTCCTTTAGGCCACACAATGACTTGACCATCTATGAATGCAACCCGCATTCCTTTTGCATCCAATGCTGATATGGAGAGAAGGTTCTTCTTGAGTCCTGGCACAAACAATACTTCTTTTATTGTTAGAGACTTACCAGAGTCTAGTTTATATGAAGATTCCCCACTACCTTTTATTGGATATTGGTAGTCATCTCCTAGCTTCACCTTGTGAGGTGATTCATGTTCTAACAGTATTACAAAGGATTCCTTGAATCCAGTCATATGTTTGGAAGCCCCACTATCTATAATCCAATCATCACTACCATGAGTAATGTTATCTATGAGAGTGGAGATCAAAACATATTCATCCTCACTTGAAGAATCTTCACTTTCATATCTGGATCTCTTCTTGGATGGTTCATCATCCTCTACAGCATGAGCATGATGTCTTCTTTTGTTCCCTTTCTTCTTATGAGAGTGGTTCTTTATCTTAGGATAGTCTTTTGCAAAGTGCCCTATCTCATCACATGTATAACATCTTATTCTATATAGGTCCTTTCTATTGTTATCTCTATGATGAGGATTCTTACTTTTGAAGTGATGAGGTTTTTTTCTGCCTCTCTTGGAGTGAACTGTGAGAGCTTGATATTCACTTCCCATCATCTCTTCTTGAGATGCTATCTGAGCTTCTTCTTGAGAGCACTCTTCCCATAGTCTGCTGAACTTGACTATCATCTTTCTAGCACAAATTCCTTGGATGAAAAAATCCCATGACCTAGGAAGGCCATTCAAGGTAGTCATCACAATCTCTACATTTTCCACTTCTTCATCAACAACTTCTAATTGTTCCTTAATCTGAGAAACCCTTGTGAAGTAAGACTAGATAGTTTCTGCATTCTGATTCTTCACATTCTTCAGTTGATTCCTCAGAGTCATCTTTCGGTTTATGTTCTTCCCTTCAAACAACTACGGTTAGGGCATCAAACATAGCTTTAGGTGTCTTAAGAGAGGACACATGTGGGATAAGGTGATCCTTGATAGAATCAACAATGATTCTCTTTTCCATAACCATTCTCTTCTTATGTAAGGCCTTTGCCTCATCTCCTTATGGAACTGGAACCTCCTCATGAATGTAGGAGTCTAATTCATTCTCTTCTAGGACCAGGGAGATCCTATACTTCCAGGCTCGGAAGTTATCAGATCCCTCAAGCTTTTCATCAATCTTGGTATGATGAGACATCTTAAACTGAGAATCTCAAATAGAAATTCAAAAGATCTTAGATCTTACCAGGTCAAGATGTTGGATCTGAAATTTGAGCTGAAATCCTGCATAGCTCGTTCAGGAGCAAATTAGGGTTTTGCTTTTCTGGAGTTCTGTCTACCCAAATGCCTTGAAATTTGTCCCTTACTTTTATTTTGGGGAGGAGATCAATCCAGGTCTGGGCTCATTGAAAAATTCCTCTTCTATGAAAAGCCCTAATTTTCGGCAATAGTGTTGGGTCCAAAACTGAAAAACCTCAGAATTGGATTCTGCTTCGACAGAAAGATGCTCCCTAAGGAAGAGAGTTATTCCACATTACTTTTTCTATAAATATATGGAGGAAGATCCACAAACTAGGAATTCGTAGTTCCCGCAGCTGCACAGTGTCTTCTTCTCAGGTTAGCTCTGATACCATGTTAGTTTTTCAACATCAAGCTAGCATTAATAGGATATTTAACTGAGAGAATAACAAGTACAACAATCAAACACAAGAGACAATGAACACAGTGTTTTTCCTTAGGGAAACCATAAAGGAGAAAACCCCGCAACTTCCTCAGAGATAGAATCAGCACCAAAATAGTAAAAGCCCCAAAATAGTAAGTGATCTCCCAATAGCAGTAATATTCTTCTTGACTAGCCCCAGTGTCTTCTCCTTCCTCAACTATGCGCTACACTTGAGTGTGGATGAGTTGTGTGATAAATAGAGACTCGAGTTCTCTATTTATACTAATCCCCACATGACTAAAACCCTACCAAGGCCGACCTCTACTAGGAGAGTCTAATAACCCTAGTGCCCCGAAACTGCGGGGACTTTAACCCTTAGACAATCGAAGGGTTACTCACTATGAATTGACATGACTTGTTTACATTATTGATCCCCCTGATCGGAACATCGGGGAATGACAATATGACTCAATTAAATTATATATACATCCCAGAATAAACATCAGGTTACAATACATAAGATACATAGATGAATACATTCTGAAGTTACAAATACATCAACAGAAATAAGAACTTAAATGAATCAATTATGGTAGTGGTTGAAAAATTGAGTAAAGCAGCCCATTTTATACCTGTAAAAACTACTTATAAAGATGCAAATATTGCTGATATTTTCTTAAAACAAATTTTTCAGTTGCATGGAATACCAAAGGTGATAATTTTAGACGGAGACCCTAAATTTACAGGTAATTTTTGGAAATCTTTGTTTAAAGGATTAAATACTACATTAAACTTTAGTACCTCCTTCCATCCTCAAATTGATGGACATACTGAAAGAGTAAATCAAGTATTGGAGGATCTACTCAGAATGTATGTAAAGGAGCAGCCATGTAAATGGGAAGACTATTTACACCTGGTAGAATTCGCTTACAATAAACATTATCAAGCTTCAGCTAGGTATAGTCCTTTCGAAATTCTGTTTGGAAGGAAATGCAATACTCCCATCTCTTACAGTAATCCAGTGGATAGGTTAGTATTAGGACCTGAATTATTGAAAGAGATGGAGTTAATTGTAAAACATGTACAAGGTAATTTGAAAATTGTGCAAGATCAACAGAAAAGTCAAGCAGACCTTAAACGAACTCCAAAGGAGTTCGAGGTAGGGGAACATGTTTTTATTAAGGTGAGACCCAAAAAGAGTTCTCTGAGGTTGGGTAGTTGTGCTAAGCTACAACCTCGACATTTTGTTCCTTTTGAAATTTTGTCCTAGATAGGACAGGTAGAATATCAGTTAGCTCTACAATCAAATATGAGAGTTCACAATGTTTTACACATTTATGTCTAAAAAAAATATGTACATGATGCTACTCATGTTATTAATTGAAATGATGTGTAGGTGGAACCCGAAGGAGATTTTTTGGTGGAACTGGATTATATCCTTGAACGGAGGGAGATCTCGCTTTGGAATCGCACCATTGGTCAAGTGAAGGTGCAATGGAAGCCACCAGGGAATTGGAAAGTCATATGCGGGATGCATATCCAATTCTATTTCAGGGGAACTCTGAGGACGAGGAATAAATAACATCGAGGACAATGTTATAAATTAAGGGGGTGTGTATGTCATGCCCCAATTTGAAAAAACAAATTAATGTTATTGAAGAACATTGTATTATATTTTATGCTAAGTTTGTAATTGATGACCAAGTGGGGTCAAGAAAAATTAATGTAATTCAGAATATTTTATTTATAAATAAATAAATGATAAGACAACAGCTTAGGGAAGTTGTTAAACGAGTGTGAACTAGTCACTTGGTGGAGGAGACTGGGTGGAGAATATACTGACAAGTGGCAGCATCCTCAAACTACTTCGAACTGTTGCAGGTGGCAATTTCCCTATATTTGTGGTCATGATTTTCCAAGAAAGTGGAATTGGAGCAGGTGGCTCATTAAGTGAAAACTGACCCAAAAGACCTAGGCATTTCTATAAAATTTCCCATTGAAGATAGCTAAGGCTGCTCATTTTGAGAAGTGATCATTCAGGGTGAATCAATTTCTCATGAGAAATTCGATGGAGAGGATTATTGAAGTGAGTTTGAGGGGTTAACTGTTGAGACTGAAATTATGCGGCTATTAGGATGAAGTTTTTACTAATGTGAGTAAGTTTGGATTACTGAGGTAATTTGACCAGTCCGGTGACAGAAGGTATTAAGGACACATCTTTCACCCAGTACTCTACCAGGAGGACCAGGAAACAAGATCGGGGGTCCTTAAGAAGTGCAATCTAAGCTTTCTCCAGGAGTTGGTTGGGAGGAAAAACCTCCTTAAGCTGTTCTCACCGCATTATTGACAGGTTCTATTTGATTCATGTTATTATATTTATTTACTATCTTCAGTAAAATGTTTACTAGTTTTCAAATACAGGCATGTTAGTATTTTATTACGGTTTATGAAGAAAAGAGTAACTGTGTATTGATGGACTTAGTAATTGACATATTATGTTAGAAATAGTAGTAAATATGCTAAATGAGAAATAAATAGAAATAGATTTCCATACTGTATTTTTCTACACCTGGCTTAGGCAGTACTCTAGTATAGCTGGGTGTTAGGTAGATATGATGATTCTTATTTAACCCTGAATGAAAAATGTAACTAAATTATGCTATAGTTTTCTTATGATTTATTTTGTAAAGAAACAGTAAACACTTTATCTATTGAATGTAATTACTTCACACAAGAACTGAACATAGGTATATAAAGATATTTAGTAATCATACTGCATATAGAACTATTTTTTTACTATTATTCTTTATAAACACAATAGATACAGTTAAACAAATAAACATAGGAATAGTAAACAAACTATCACTTAGGGTTTAGATTTAAATAGTTTTCAATAAATTCTTATAATAATTTATTTCCAGACAATATTTGTCTCTGTATTAAAACATAAGTTTCTACTGTAACGTCAAGGAAACTACTTAGGTTCTTGAAAGATAAACTTAATCCTATTCTTTAACTTGTAGTATTTACCCTAATTTTCCTTTATAAGAATTCAAACAGCTGTAAGAAAATTATTGAAGGAAAAATAAGAAAACACAGATAAAATTTATTATGTAAAATTTATTGTACTACAGAACTGTAGGGTATATTTAAATATTAACCCTTATAAGCCAAAACAGAGTAATAATAGTACTCTTAACACAGTAAAAATTCCCATAAATACATTGCACTGTAAATCATTTCAATTACATGATAATAATTAAAATAATACTATAACAATTTATTAAAAACAAAATCAAATAGGAAGAAATGGCTTATTGCTTTTTGAATTATAGGCTAAGGCTCAGGCCTGTCCAAATATTAGCTAAAACAAAATAATATATATCGAACAGTAACAATTCATTAATGTCGGGTAAAATCCCTTATCAGTTTACATGTCTCGACTCGTTAACAGTCCTCCTCTTCCTTTTAAAATCTGCTTTAAAGACTAAAAATTAACCAGACAGAGGTCGATAGCCTCGTATGGCTTAGAGCTGAGCTCTATCAGAAGAAGTAAAAGAAGTTTACGTTGTTCAGGCTATAAAGGCTTAGAATTAAAAACTATTTTATCACAGTTACAATAGACTTCATCCCCCCTGCACAAAATACCCTCTAGGGGTTTCGAACTCTTACAAAATTTAAGCAAGCAAGAAGCAACAATCAACTTGTAAGCCAAGGTCCATTTCATAACCAACCGCAAAGAACCTATCCTCCAACCACCACATAAAATTGCAGGAAGAAACCCTCATTTGTAACAGGGGCTTACCGAGTGTATGCCTAGATGAACAGTCGAGGGAGTAAGCTCGTTCCCACCTACAGAGCTAGGAGAAAGACTTGCAAGTTTTACAAAACAATTCATTATTAAAAATCTTACTTAAATTTTAAAAACCCTTCCATAAAACTAACTAAAAACTAAATTGGAGTAATTCTTTACCTATTAAGCTTCTTCTTCTTAATGAAGACAAGGTAACCAGCCACCTTAGATCGTTTTGGCACCGTTCTAGAAGACAAGAAGACGTTGAGTCATAAGATTGGAAGGAAACGAGCAAACAACTCAACTGAATGAAGAAGTACTCTTGTTCGAGCTCTGCCAATCAGTTTGTAGGATCAAGACAAACACAGTCCTCGATTCTTGAAGAAAAACCAGTATTTACATTCGCTGTAAGCTACTTCAACCTTTAAAGACCAAAAAAACCACTCACGACCTCTCTAAAAATAGTCACAGTTTTTGGATATGGAAGCAAGCAATCAAGCTTGAAGGTGGTTACAGGTTTCAAATGGTCATGAGCTCTCAACTTGGCCAACCAGATGGAGGAACCCTCACTCTACAAAACAAATAAGTAGGGTTTTGAGTTACAAGTCAACCCTTGTGTGGATAAAACCATCCCACGTGTCCTTTGAAATATTTTCTCCACAGTGGGTAGAGTTCTATAGTCAGCGCTACAACATAATGATTTACAATCAAACCAGCAATCATTATAAACTATGCATTATATGATTGCCAATAATTTGATAAAATCATGGAGTATCGATACTTAGGGATCGACTATAGGATATATCATGAATAATTTTTATTTCTAGAATTTTTTCTTTGTTAATCAATCAAGTTGGATAGTTATGTGTAATAACAAGGTTTGGTGAAAATTTGTGAGAATAACATGTTTTTTTTATACTTATAACCATAGTAAGAAGGAGAGCTATGGGTTCTTAGAACTCAGCCTTTGAGTTATAATTGAAGGAGTGTTCAGTTAACTGAAGACCAAAAACGTTAAAGAAATCCCAATTAAATTATAACAACTTAATGATGAATTTATAATTAAAAGCATAAGTAACTTGGTCATTCATTGAGAGAAGGATGTTTATAGAGTCCTGAAATGAAGGTAGCTACGAGAAACACCAAACAGTATGGAGTGAGTTAAGCCCAGGCTGTGAGCTATATTCTCTCTATGAAAATTTTAAATAACAATTACGGTAAAGACAAATAAAAGTGTTCTTTAGAATTTTAAATTATAATATTCAGTCAATTGGAAGAACATTGGATAGTACTTGTTCTTGCAAAGTTTTAACCCATGTTTGTGTAGTTGGTAAACGTCATTATGGAGTTAGTTATAAATACAAACTATGGAGTTGTAATGATAGAAAAAGATTAACATTACCTCCTTGAAAACAAGCAGCATATTAAAACATTTTTCTAAGACTAGCATCTTATTCATGCTAGGGAAGTATCTTTTCGACTTGAATTTAAATAACACCCTACTGGATCATACGCTTACCTGCTAAACCTGTAAGGAACTAGCATTCCATCTGTGTTAGCCTAAATCTAAGTAAGCCCCGATCACACACAAGAATTCTTTCCCTACTTGACAAAAGAAAAATATCAGTATATCTAGCAGCAGAAAAATACAAGTTCTTTTATAATTCTGAAAGAATTACAACTGCTAAGTCATTTAAAACCCTAACACAAGTTTTTAAGATTACACCTTTAGTTTACAAGTTTTAATAAATAAGCAACCCCTTATTCTTTTATAAACTGTTTCATTTTTTGCTAACCATTAGCAGGAACTTAGCTGCAACTTTAGACATTTAATGTCAGTTGAAAAATTTTAAATTTTTACGAATTTTTGGGTTATTACATGTGCTATCAGAGAACAAGCTTCAAACACTAGGCCTGAATATAGCTCAACTTGCTTATGTGGAACAATAAATTTAGATAAATATGCTGATGTCGTTTTCTTTGAATGATACACCCAGAGAATTTTGTTTCTAAGTTAATGATAGGTATGGGTAGTTGGGAACAATATGCAGATGAGGAATCTCTTTACACTGAACGAAATAATCTTCAAAAAAAATCTATACAAGAATAGAGAACTAATAATTCTTCCGAACTACTACAAATAGTTAAAGAATTAAAAATAGAGATGGAATCGGTTAAGAAAGAAAATGAGAGGATTCTGAGAGCTCAAGAGGAGCTAAATCAAATTTTAATGGAACTATTCCATACTCAAGGAAAAAGTAAAAGAACTGAGCGTGAAGATATAGGTTATCAGCATAAAGATAAAAAGAATAAACAAGTTAAAAATGAAAGTAGCTCATCTTCTGAAGTATATGGTGATTTACATAAACAAAACTTTCATTATACTAGTGACAGTAGTGAAGATAATCACCATACTAAGAAGAGAAAGTTTAAACCGTATGAAGAAATATCTAGGGAATTCAAGAAGATCAAGCCACCAACCTTTAATGGAGAAACAGAGAAGGGGGAAGAAGCAAAATCCTGGCTATCTGGGATGAAGAAATACTTCCAAATTTATAACTACTCTAATCAACTGAAAACCAGGATGGCTATTTATAATCTCACACGAAAACTAGATGGTGGCAGGACTTAAAAAGAGTAAAAGCTATAAGGGAGAAAAACACAAATTGGAGTACATTTAAGAAATATTTCAAAAATACATTTTTATCTGAACAGCATTATGAGGAAAGGGCTAAGCAATTTTACGAGTTAAAACTGGGAACAATGAATATGAAAGAACTGAATAGTAAATTTCTAATTCTGCTCGAGTTTGTGCCATATATTGTGGACGAGAAACCCAAGGTATAGCAGTTTCTCAGCTATTTACCTTATCATATAAAGCATAGAATTGTGTATCACAATCCAAAAACATTAGAAGAAGCAATGAGAAAAGAAAATTTTTGTTATGAACATAATCATAAAAAGGAGAGCATGGCCAACTCGAAGGCCAAAAGGAATAATAACTTTGAACAGAAAAAGAAAGAGTTTGTTCCTAATTGAAATTCTAAGAATAATAACACCAGAAATTTTCAAGGGAACAAAATTAATTCACAGACCAATCTGAATAATCAAAGGAATAAAGAATATGCTAACAACTACATAACTATACAAATAACTTTGAACGAAAGGAACCCATAAAGTTTTGGGAATCTAATGTTCCACATTATCCATCAGTGTGCCCCAATCAGAAGAAGACTGTTAGCAACATACACACAATACATGAGGATATGACTGTTGGTGATCTAGCAAGGACAATGCCCAAGATCAATGCAGCATTAGAGAACCAACAAGCAGATTATCAAACTTCCATGTTCAAAGTGGAAGGTAAGATAAATTACCTGTATCTATTTTAATTGATCGAGGAGCTATTTTAAGCTATATTTCTCCTAATTTAGTAGAAAAAGTGTAAGCTTCCAGTTGAAAAGTTTGCAAGTTCTTGGTTAGTTCAGCTAGCTATTGGTGCAAGATGAAAGGTAATTAGCTTTGTTAAGAATTGTGCAGTAACTATGGATCAGTTTGAAACTTTTGTTAACCTCAATGTGCTACCTTTAGGTTCATATGATATGTTAATTGGTATGGATTGGTTAGAGTAGCATAGGGTGGTCTTGAATTTCTTTGATAAAACCTTTACTTGCATAAATAACGATGGAAAGTTAATAAATGTAAAGGGAATCCTTAGGAAAATAACCACCAGGCAGATTTCTGCTTTGCAGCTTAAAAGAGTTGTTAGGAAAGGTTGTAAGGCTTTTTCCGTAACAGTAATCGATGAAGAAAACATTATCAACTTAGATAAATTAAAATTTGAATATATTCTGATTCTAAGGAAATATTCAGATGTATTTCCGAAAGAAATTTCGAGACTGCCTCCGAAACGGGAAATATATTTTACTATTGAGCTGGTACCTAGTGTAGTGCCCATCTCAAAATCCCCTTATCAGATGAATATACTAGAATTAAATGAACTTAAGTCACAGTTAAAAGAAAAGAACTCATTGATAAGAAATACATTAGACCCAGTGTGTCTCCCTGGGGGGCACCTGTCATCTTTGTTAAGAAGAAGGATGGAACTCCATGACTATGTATAGATTATCGTCAATTAAATAAAATGGCTATCAAGAACAAATACCCGTTACCTTGCATAGATGATCTGTTTGATCAGCTACATGGAGCCACGGTGTTTTCAAAGATTGGTTTATGGTCTGGATACCACCAGGTCCGAATCAAGGATGAAGACATCTTTAAAACAGCATTTAGGACTCGATATGGAAATTACGAGTTTGTCGTGATGCCCTTTGGGCTTACTAATGCTCCAGTTGTTTTTATGTGTCTGATGAATAATGTAATGCACAAATATCTGGATAAATTTGTGGTCATATTTATTGAGGACATCTTAATTTACTCAAAATCTGAAGAGGAACATAAAGAACACTTAAAAATTGTCTTGCAAGAGTTATGAGAGCATCAAATTTTTGCAAAATTTAGTAAATGTGACTTCTTTAAAGATAAAATCCACTATTTAGATCATGTGGTGACTAAAGAAGGAATTTTTGTTGACCGCGAAAAGATAAAGGCAGTCGAAGATTGGCCAGTCCCAAAATACGTAACTAACTTCCAACCATTCATGGGGATTACGGGTTATTACCGGAGGTTCATCGAAGGGTTTTCAAGAATTGCAAATCTTATAACCTCTTTGTAGAAAAAGGGGAAGAAATTCGATTGGAATTTGAAGTGTGAAGACAGTTTCAAAAAGTTAAGAACATTATTAACCACTGCACCAATTCTAAGAATTGCTAACCCTAATAAAGATTTTATAGTATGTACTTATGCATGCAATGATTGCTTAGATGGAGTATTAAATCAGGAAGGACACGTCATTACTTATGAGTCTAGGAAGCTGAAGATTCATGAGAAAAAATTTGTGACCTATGACTTAGAATTAACTATTGTTATACATGCCTTAAAGATGTGGCGTCATCATTTAATTGGAAGGAAGTAAACATTAATGCCAGATAATAAAGGATTGAAATACCTATTAGATCAACCTAACTTGAATGTTAGGCAAGTTAGGTGGCTAGATTTTCTAAGTGAATACGATTTTGAAATTCAACACATTAAAGGAAAGGAGAATAAGGTTGCTGATGCATTAAGTAGAAATGCAAAGCTGAATTTTATTGCAGCCATCAACAGTTATACATTAGACTTGGAAGAACAACTTGAACCTAGAATAGAACAAGATGAAAATTACCGAAAATTACAAGCAAAAGTAAAAGAAAATTTAATAGAAAGTATAAGTACACTGTAAAATTTAAATAAAAAATGATTATTACTATATAAACATAGATTATACGTACCTAATGTGCCTAAGATTAAGCTGCCACTTTTAAACGAAATTCATAAAACTCCTTATTCAGGGCATCCGGGTTATCAGAAAACTATAACCATGCTAAGAAAGGATTATTTTTGGTCAAACATGAAAAATGAATTGGTAGAATATATTGCTAGATGCTTCAAATGTCAGCAAGTAAAAACTGAACATCAACATCCAACTAGGCTACTTCAGCCATTACCTATTCCTAGCTGGAAATGGGAGATAATTAGCCTTGATTTTGTTACGGGATTACCTAGAAATCAGAACTTAAATGACTCAATAATGGTAGTGGTTAAAAAATTGAGTAAAGCAACCCATTTTATACCTGTAAAAACTACTTATAAAGCTGCAAATATTGCTGATATTTTCTTAAAACAAATTTTTCGGTTGCATGGAATACCAAAGGTGATAATTTCAGACCAAGACCCTAAATTTACAGGTAATTTTTGGAAATCTTTGTTTAAAGGATTAAATACTACGTTAAACTTTAGTACCTCCTTCCATCCTCAAACTGATGGACAGACTGAAAGAGTAAATCAGGTATTGGAGGATCTACTCAGAATGTATGTAAAGGAGTAGCTAGGTAAATGGGAAGAGTATTTACACCTAGTAGAATTTGCTTACAATAATCATTATCAAGCTTCAGCTAGGTATAGTCCTTTCGAAATTCCGTATGGAAGGAAATGCAATACTCCCATCTCTTGTAGTAATCTAGTGGACAGGTTAGTATTAGGACCTAAATTATTGAAAGAGATGGAGTTAATAGTAAAACAGGTACAAGGTAATTTAAAAAATGCGCAAGATCGACAAAAAAGTCAAGCAGAACTTAAATGAACTCCAAAGGAGTTCCAGGTAGGCGAACATGTTTTTACTAAGGTGAGGCCCAAAAAAAGTTCTCTGAGGTTGGGTAGATGTGCTAAGCTAGCACGTCAATATTGTGGTCCTTTTGAAATACTGTCTAGGATAGGACAGGTAGCATATCAATTAGCTCTACCACCAAATCTGAAAGTTCACAATGTTTTTCACATTTCTGTATTAAAAAAATATGTACATGAGGCTACTCATGTTATTAATTGGAATGATGTGCAGGTGGAACCCGAAGGAGATTTTCTAGTGGAACCGGATTGTATCCTCAAACAGAAGGATATCTCGCTTCGAAATCGCAACATTAGTCAGGTGAAGGTGTAATGGAAGCACCTTAGTCCAGAAAAAGCCACTTGGGAATTGGAAAGTCATATGTGAGATGCATATCCAATTCTATTTCAGGGGAACTCTGAGGATGAGGAATAAATAACATCGAGGATGATGTTATAAATTAAGGGGGTTTGTATGTCACATTCCCCAATTTGCAAAAAAAAATTAATGTTATTGAGGAACATTGTATTATATTTTATGCTAAGTTTGTAATTGATGACCAAGTGGGGTCAAGAATAATTAATGTAATTCAGAATATTTTATTTATAAATAAATAAATGATGAGACAACAGCTTAGGGAAGCTGTTAAAAGAGTGTGAACTAGTCACTTGGTGGAGTAGAATGGGTGGAGAGTATACTGACAAGTGGCAGCATCCTCAAACTACTTCCAACTGTTGGAGGTGGCAACTTCCCTATATTTGTGGTCATGATTCCCCAAAAAAGTAGAATTGGAGTAGGTGGCTCATTAAGTGAAAACTGACCCAGAAGACCTAGGCATTTCTATAAAATTTCCCATTGAAGACAGCTGAGGCTACTCATTCTGCGAGGTGATCATTCAGGGCAAATGAATTGCTCATGAGAAATTCGATGGAGGGGATTACTGAAGTGAGTTTGAGGGGTTAACTGTTGAGACTGAACTTATGCAGCTATTATGTTGAATTTTTTACTGTTGTGAGCATGTTTGGATTACTAAGGTAATTTGACCAGTCACGTGAAAGAAGGTCTTAGCGACACATCCTTCATCCAGTACTCTACCAGGAGGACCAGGAAACAGGCTCGGGGGTCCTGAGGAAGTGCAGTCTAAGATTTCTCCAGGAGTTAGTTGGGAGGAACAACCTCCTTATGTTGTTGTCACCTCATTATTGACAGGTTCTATTTGTTTCATGTTATTATATTTGTTTATTGTCTTCAATAAAATGTTTACTAGTTTTCAAATACACGAATGATAGTATTTTATAAGGATTTATGAAGAAAAGAGTAACTGTGTATTGATGGACTTATTAATTCACAGATTATGTTAGAAATATTAGTAAATATGCTAAATGAGAAATAAATAGAAATAGATTTCCATATTGTATTTTTCCATGCCTATCTTAAGGAAGTACTCTAGTACAGCTAGGTGTTAGGTATATATGATGATTCTTATTTAATCCTGAATGAAAAATGTAACTAAATTCTGCTATAGTTTGCTTATGATTTATTCTATAAAGAAACAGTAAACTCTTTATCTATTGAATGTAATTACTTCAGACAAGAACTAAACATAGGTATATAAATATATTTAGTAATCATACTACATATAGAACTATTTTAATATTATTATTCTTTATAAACACAATAGATACAGTTAAACAAATAAACATAGAAATACTAAACAAACTATCACTTAGGGTTTAGATTTAGATAGTTTTCAAAAAATTCTTATAATAATTTATTTCGAGACAATATTTGTCTCTATATTAAAACAGAAGTTTCTACTGTAACCTCAAGGAAACCACTTAGGTTCTTGAAAGATAAACTTAATCCTATTCTTTAACTTACAGTATTTACCCTAATTTTCCTTTATAAGAATTCAAAGAGTTGTAAGAAAATTATTGAAGGAAAAATAAGAAAACAGAGATAAAATTTATCATGTAAAATTTATTATACTGCAGAACTCTAGGGTATATTTAAATATTAACCCTTATAAGCCAAAACAGGGTAATATTAGTACTCTTAACACAGTAAAAATTCCCATAAATACATTGCACTGTAAATCATTTCAATTACATGATAATAATTAAAATAATACTATAACAATTTATTAAAAACAAAATCAAATAGGAAGAAATGGCTTATTTCTTTTCGAAATACAGGTTAAGGCTCAGGCCTGTCCAAATCATAGCTAAAACAAAATAATATATATTGAACAGTAACAATTCATTAATGTCGGGTAAAAAACATTATTAGTTTACATGTCTTGATTGGTTAATAGTCCTCCTCTTCCTTTTAAAATCTATTTTAAAAACTAAAAATTAACCAGACAAAGGTCGACAGCCTCGTAGGGCTTAGAGATGAGCTCTATCAGAAGAAGTAAAAGAAGTTTACATTATTCAGGCCGTAAAGGATTAGACTTAAAAACTATTTTATCATGGCTACAATAGCCTTCATCCTCCCTACACAAAATACCCTTTAAGGGTTTCGAACTCTTACAAAAATTAAGCAAACAAGAAGCAACAATCAACTTGTAAACCAAGGGCCATGTCATAACCAACCACAAAGAACCTATCCTCCAACCACCACATCAAATTGCAGGAAGAAACCCTCATTTGCAACTAGGGCTTACTGAATGTATGCCTAGATGAACAATTGAGGGAGTAAGATCGTTCCCACCTACAGAGCCGGGACAAGGACATACACGTTTTACAAACCAATTCATTATTACAAATCTTACTTAAATTTTAAAAACCCTTCCATAAAACTAACTAAAAACAAAACTGGAGTAAGTCTTTACCTGTTAAGCTTCTTATTCTGAATGAAGTTGAGGTAACCGGACACCTTAGATCATTTTGGCACCGTGCTAGAAGAAAAGAAGACGTTGAGTCACAAGCATGGAAGGAAATGAGCAAACATCTCAACTGGATGAAGAAGTACTCTTGTTCGAGATATGCCAATCAGTTTGCAGGATCAAGACAAACACAGTCCTTGAGTCCTGAAAAAAACCATTATCTACACTCGTTGTAAGCTACTTAAGAAATCAAGCTTGAAGGTGGTTACAGGTTTCCAATGGCCACGAGCTCTCATCTCGGCCAACAAGATGGAGTAACCCTCGCTCTGCAAAACAAATGAGTATGGTTTTGAGTTATAATTCAACCCTTTTGTGGATAAAACCATCCCACATGTCCTTCGAAATATTTTCTACAACGTGGGTAGAGTTCTATAGTCAGCGCTGCAACACAATGATTTACAATCAAACCGACAATCATTATAAACTATGCATTATATGATTGCCAATAATTTGATAAAATCATGGAGTATCGATACTTAGGGATCAAATATAGGATATATCATGAATAATTTTTATTTCTAGAAGTTTTTCTTTGTTAATCAATCAAGTTGGATAGTTATGTGTAATAACTAGGTTTGGTGAAAATTTGTGAGAAGAAAATGTTTTTTTTACTTATAACCTTAGTAAGAAGGAGAGCTATGGACTCTTGGAATTCGTTCTTTGAGTTATAATTGAAGGAGTGTTTGGATAACTGAAGACCAAAAACGTTAAAGAAATCCCAATTAAATTCTAACAACTTATTGATGCATTTATAATTAAAAGCATAAGTAACTTGGTTATTCATTGAGAGAAGGATGTTTATAGAGTCCTGAAATGAAGGTAGTTGCGAGAAAAACCAAATAGTATGGAATGAGTTAAGCCCAAGCTATGAGCTATATTCTCTCTATGAAAATTTTAAATAACCATTATGGTAAATAGAAATAAAAGTGTTCTTTAGAATTTTAAATTATAATATTCCGTCGATTGGAAGAACATTGGATAGTACTTGTTCTTGCAAAGTTTTAACCCATGTTTATGTAGTTGGTAAACGTCATTATGGATTTAGTTATAAATACAAACTATGGATTTGTAACGAGAGAAAAAGATTAACATTACCTCCTTGAAGACAAGAAACATATTAAAACATTTTTCAAAGACTAACATCTTATTCATGCTAGGGAAGTATCTTCTCGACTTGAATTTAAATAACACCCTTCTGGATCATACGCTTACCTGCTAAACCTGTAAGGAACCGTTGGTCCATCTATGTTAGCATAAAGCTAAGTAAGCCCTCATCACATACAAGAATTCTTTCCCTACTTGAAAAAATAAAAATATCAGTATATCTAGCAGCAGCAAAATACAAGTTATTTTATAATTCTGAAAGAATTACAACTGCTAAGTCATTAACAGCCCTAACACAAGTTTTTAAGATTACACCTTTAGTTTACAAGTTTTTATAAAGAAGCAATCCCCTATTCTTTTATAAAGTGTTTAATTTTCCGCTAACCATTAGCAGGTACTTAACTGCGACTTTAAACATTTAATGTCACCTAAAAAATTTTAAATTTTTATGAATTTTTGGGTTATTACATGAGCCTATTGATCATGATGATTATATTGATGTTTTATTTTTGGGTCAAAGACCCCACTACATATGAACATGATGATTTTTTTTTGTATATTGGGCGTAATCCAACTGTTGATGATATATAGGCATATATATGTTTTGTGTTGGGCGTGGACCCTGAAGTACATGATTGATGAAATGTTTGTGTTGGGCATGGACCCTGAAGCACATGATCGATGAGATGTTTTGTTTTGAGAAAAAGGCTTTGGAGCACATGATTAATTACATTTGTGTTGAGCATAAAGCTCTGGAACACATGAAAATATAATTTGGAAATGTTGGGCATAAGCTCTGGAGCCTTCCATGTTGGTGTTGAGAATAAGCTTTGGAGCATCGGATCTTTGGCCATTGTATCCCTAGGTGTATCATAAAAGTACATACTAGCATTTAGTGTTGAGTGAGAGCTCTAGAATTGCACTATGTTTGTAACTCCCTGTAATAAGCGTTGAGTATGGGATCTGGTAAGTGCTAGGGGTTACTGAAAAGATTAAAGTCACCTCCGAGTAAAAATGACTGGAGGAATAATATTGATCTCATCATACTTATTTTTAAGTGATTAAATGAAAGTTTGAAATTCGGTATTCTCATCAAGTACTGAAGAACTACCATGTTATACGAGGGAAATCCAATATGCAAGGATGTTTAGAGTTTCCTAGCTTAGTAGACCTGAGCCATATATCTACTTGACCTTCATAAACGAAGTGTCGTTAAGTCTAAGGGATCATGACACACGATTCCCGAAGACAAGTGTTAACAAGTATTTTAATACTATGTATTGTATACATAGTATGTATAAAGAATTAATTATGATTAATTATATAATTGAATAAAGAAAGAAGAGAAACTCCACCAATTATTATTTATTACTAAAGGATTAATAAATAGTGAAATATCTACGAAAGACTAACTAGGAACTAGTTAAAATTTCCTAGGTTAAGAATTGAAAATTACTCCAGTAAATTAAAAAGGATTAAATCAAGAAATCAAGGATTTATTGATTTAACTGCCCCTTTGACTTAAAATTATGCCTCTAAAGGCTCAAGCCAAGCAAAGGCTTGGGGGTTTTGATTCTTATCTAGGAGAATTATTATTCTGCGTGTTCTGCTCTCAAGTGTTTTCTTGGAGAACTTTTCCTGCAAGGAAAAGAGGATTGATTCAAAACTAATTATGAGTTAGGAAACCTGTACCTTAGGATCTCTAAGCTACTTGCATGTTGGAGTCCAGCTTGGGGGGATCCGGATTAGAACCAGGAATGGTTCTGGTTCATGGTTGGAGGAATGTGGTAGTTCCCAAGTGATTTGGTCATCAAACAGAGGTTAGATCTGCATTGAATTGTTAATGTTGGTTATTTAAGTGTGTAGGTGTAGCCATTGACAAAGCTTGAATTTCAGGTATGAAACCCTTGAAGGCCTATTCTACTTCTTCCCAAAGTTTCATTATTGTTTATGATTAAGTAAGAGCTACAATGAAATTTCTAACCCTAATGGTTATGTTTTATGGTTATCAATCTACTAAGGTTGTATATGCAATTTACTAATGATAGGGTGGAGAAATATTATTATATATTGCACATTACTAGGGTTTGTACCTTGAGTGAAATTCTGTAATTATCTCCATGTTTAGTTTATGTGCACCATACCTAGTTTTTGTTATCAGATAGCCTATTCTATAGGTGGCATTACTCTGCTGACATATTTCATTTGTCACTAGAGGGTTGTTTTTAATTCAAGTTTAGTTCAGAAGTACACGTAAATATATATAT